>JAMKQA010015901.1:0-38273 GCA_024699735.1 Posidonia australis
GAGTAGATTAAATAAAAAGAAGGAAAAATATATAAAATCAAGTACAAATAATGAATTAGATAATTATTTAGAATCCCCAATTGCTTTTAGTGATTTAGAAATAGATAACTTAAATATATTAAAGTGGTGGTCTACTATAGCTATTAAGTTTCCTATAGTAGCAAAAATGGTAAAAGATTTACTAACGATTCTGGCGTCAACTGTGGCATCGGAATCTGCATTTTTTACAGGAAAAAAGAATATTAAATGTTAAAAGATGTAGATTATCAAAGAAGTCTGTAGAAGCCTCCGTCTGCTTAAAAGATTGGTACGATGCAGTTGACTGTCTTCAAGGATTGAGCTTGAAGTCTGAATCACAAGAAGACGATGATGCGACATCAACTTCAACAGGCAGAACAGACTCCCCAAATGAATAATTCTTGATGTAAAAATTTAAAAAAAAATGTAAAACAAATGATATAAATATCTTTTGCATTTTTTATGTAAAAAAATTGTTGTATTTCAAATATTTTTTTATTAATAAAAAAACAATTTAAAATTCATTTTAGGCCCAATGACCTGGCCCGACCTGGCCCGACCCACATACGGACCAAGGGTCGTGCCGGGCCCATGGCCTGCAGGAACAGGCTCGACCCGGCCCATTTTCCAACTCTACTCATGGCCCATTGCAACCCCTCTGGTCCACTAATTTCAAGTACTCATGGACCATCCTTCTTAAGCCATCACCACGGCCCATTAGCCACACCTCCCATGGGAAATACATGCACAGTACCACCAAGCCCAACAACCAATTTCCCAATATATGGCCCTATAACACAATCTCCCCCTCAGCATACTGCACTAGGCTATCCTTCTTCTTCCCAACAAACTGTGTGGACCCCACAGAGCCATCACTCACATCATACCCCACGTAGGAGCAACCCCACCTTAACATACCCCATCATATACATTAGCTCAACCCTACTTCCCTCGTCAGTATGGTACCCCTCTACAACCGCAGTTCCAACAAGGGTACCAGGGCCAGGGGCAGACAGCCACTGCAAGTTCCGACATCAAAAGTATGATCAGGAATGCACTTGCAGAAGCAAAGGTCACGTCAAAAGCGTCGATCAGCTTTGACACGTCAAAATTCCCACACTTCACTCTACCACCTAGATTCAAGTTGCCCAAAACACCAAGGTATGATGGGACAAGCGATCCACGAAGTCATCTAGCCACTTTCACCATGGACGCCCTACCCTATCAACACGACAACAAGCTCACGGTCTACCTCTTCTTCAAGAGCTTGGAAGGAGAAACACTGAGGTGGTTCAACGCACTCACAGCTTATGACCTCAGCGACTTCAAACTTGTGCTGGAAAAGTTTCTACAATAGTACGTACACTACATCCAGCATAAGTCGACCATTACGGACCTCCATGTTGAGAAGATGAAACCAGAAGAGGACTTCGCTTCCTTCGCGAGCAGATGGAGGGATATGGTTGCCAAATCAAAATGTCACATCCCAGAAAGCCAAGAAGTTGAAGTTATCTCCCGTAATACTACTGGAGCGCTAAGGGTAGGCCTACTGATGGGCGACTTCACCACATACTCTCAACTATACGATAGAGCCACAAGAGTCCTCTGCAATGAAAAGGACTTACACTTCCTACAGTATGACAAAAAGGCAAAAAGAAGACCTCAAGCTACACGTACAAGGATACAACGGACAACATGGTGCAAGTTGGGCAGTATCAAAGTCAGACAGTCCAATACCAGGGACCGCTAGTCTAGCACCAGGAGCAACACACGCAGTACCAGCCACAGTTCCAACAGCAACAACTAGGCCAACGACAGCTCCAACAATATCAACAGCAACAATAACCCCAATACCAACAACCTCGGGACTATCAAGTATACGCCCAACAGGGGCAACAATAGAGGCAAAGGAGCTACAACGTGGTCCCTCCAACTCAGCACTATGGGCCTAAGAGGCGAGACTATCCACCACTCCTGGAGCCACTCCAAGATGTTTTCAGAATATTAATGGAGAGTGGAGATCTACGACCAGCAATGCCCGAACTAGGGATATGGATAGAGGAGGATGCAGATGGGCCTTGGGAAGACACCCTAGGATGGGAAACCGAAGACGATAGTGAACCCTAGGACAGCCAACAACATGAGGAGGAAGTTGGTGGCCACGACCACTTCGAACTAGTAGGGGAAATCATCACGAAGTTCAAAGGAGAGAACATCGTCTTCCAAGATGCAGAGCTGCCTACACCTGAGGAAAGGTCACGCCCATTAATCATCAACATGCACATCAACGGCCATTTACTCCATGGGATACTCATCAACACCAGCGCCAGCAAGAGTGTCTGCTCCTTATCCACCTTGAAGTCCCTAGACATTGAAGAAACAAAAGTTGCTAAGCATCGCTTCTCAAACATAGCCTATGACAACAGTAAAAGGGAAGCGATCGGGACAATTCAACTAGATGTCACCGTGGGTCCCCTCACCAACACCACCACAACTATAGTGATGGAAGAAGATCTAGCCCAATCACTAATTCTGGGAAAATCCTAGCTGGCCAAAGTCGACATTGTAACGTCTTCTGTACATCAGCTCCTCAAGTTCAAACACCAAGGTGAGGTAATCACCATCAGGACCAATCACTAGATAGACTCGAGGATAGCATGGGAACCAGCTATACCAGAGCTACGTGAAGAAAGATCCCCACCAGAACCATATAGTGAGGAGCCTCCCATGGAATTGTACAACTCCAACCCTTGGTACAAGGAAGGGTCGGACTCTTAGATGTTCCATGACATCATGGGGATAGAAGCCAACTTGCTGCCCATCTATGATGAATACAATGATCAATACTAGTACGACATAGAAGACACACTCTATTCACTCTACCAGCACCCTTAATCGGCTAGAGTTAAAGAAGAGCTTCCTCCCAAGCCACCAAATCCTCCAAAAGGAAACAAGCCCACTAGGGGCATCCATGAGTACATCAACTGGGGAGAGATCAGCAGAGATACCAGTGACAGTGCACCAAGGAAGAGGGGACCCTCACAAGCATAGGACCAACCCACCAAGGGCACCCTAAAGGAACCAGATTAGGAGGAGTCCAACTGAGATCCTTACAGAGCCAAAATTGGGTGCAAACCGAAGGAAAACACCAAGATGCACCACTATCACCAACAAAACGCTCAACGCCAGGGACAGGCTCCTACAGCCACCCCACAGGTAAGGCCCTCCATCTAGGAAGGGCAATACGTAACTCGATCGAGCTCGACTAGGGGCAAAGTTCATTTCATTTATTTCTATTACCATGCCAGTGGGGAGAAATCGTGCTCTGATGCGATCGAGACCGCATGGAAACCGATAGGACCACTACAGATCTGGTAAATCCAAGGATGAAGGAAAAATGACTCGAAAACACCGAAAAGAGGCAAAACAAAATAAAGTTAAGGATCATAGAGTTGCCACCTAGTCTACTAAAAAACGGGAAGACAAGGAAAACCGTATCGAAGATCGAAACCAAAACTAAATGCAATCTAAAATGACTTTGTGCGCAATGGACGCAACGCATGGGTCATTGCGATCCAAAGAAAGAGTAAGGACTCTTATTAGGTACAGGGAAGGTATTAGGCACCCCCACATGCCCAACGAGTTGGTCTTTCTCGAACTTGTCGCTCGCGTGCATGGCTATGTAGGCGCTTGAACACCAGTTGATGTTTGGCTAATACATGAATGATGCATGAGAAATAAAGCAAGGTATACAAAAGATGCAACATAGCAAATCAAGAGTGTAATCAAACTGGAAGACATTAAATGATGCAAGGGATGGAAGTGTGACAGTGTCAAAGGCTAAGCTAGGCCAGGCTTGATCCCTGGGTCAACCGCGCATCCTGGGCATGCCAAATGTACGTGCACCAAGAACATGCCCCAGGGCATGCCCAAGCAACTAGCTATCATAGCCAATCCCAGACACTCAAGGTCATCATATGGTAGTGTGACCGTGCCCCTGCTCGGGGGATCCGTCGCGGAATCGCGCCAGAGGGAGGAGGCCATAGCCACGCTAGGATGGCGAAGGCGCGAGATGGGATGAAAACGGAAAGAAAAGGAGACGCCATCTAGTCTTTTAAGGGAAAAACGAGGAAAACCACAAACAAATCACACAAAGAAGTGAATGAATGAGATGCAAATATGTAGGCCAGATGTCTACTAACTAGAGGATGGGTAAGGATTCCTATTACGCACGGGGAAGGTGTTAGGCACCCCCGTACGCCCGAGAAACTTGGTCTTTCTAATCTAATTCGCTTGCTAGAGGCTAAGTGAATGCTTGCTATGCCTTGATCGTGTGCTAATCATGCTGATATGAATGCCAAGACAAGACTAGATGGACGTATAAGAGGATATGCAAAAACTGCGAAGAAATCCTCATGAAATGATGAAATCACAAAGTATGACACAACAAAGAAAATCACATGAATGATGAGGTTTTTGGCGAGAATGGCTCGAAAAATCATACAGGTCTCAAGAATGTCAAAAATGCAACTGATTCAAGTCATCAAAATCATAGAAAGCATCGCAAAGATCAAGGTGAGAAAACTGCAAAGAAGTCCGTGTAAAATAGGAAAATTGTAACATATGAAGAAATTCACATAAAATGACGATGTTTTTGTAAAGAATGGTTCAGAAAACTATACTGATGTCAAGAAGATAGAAGGTGGGGTCAACTCGAGTAATCGGAACCATGGAAAAGGTCATGAAAATTAAAAAGGGAAAATAATCCGTGGTGGGGACAATGTCAGCCTTCAAGCCTGTTAATATATGCCCTCGGGCGATGAAATCCAAATCAAACCGAAAAATCAAAAAATATGGAATAAAGATAGTCAAATCGAATATCAAATGAAGGAATCCAAAGACAGGTAGGAGAAAAATCCACGAAAGAATGCATGAAATGCGAACTTATTCCAAAGGAGAGACTAATGTGCAAATATAGTCAAAACTATGTAGAATGCATGAAAATGTTCCTAAATGGGTAAAAGATGCTAAGGAATGCTATGGACAGAGATTATGCATGGTGTGGTGCAACAACTAACATACATGTGCATGAATTGATGACACAGGGGTAATTTGGTCATTTTGATGGTCAAATGTGATAAATGCATGCATGGGGATAATGCATGGTCTAAGATATGCCAAAATGTATGTAAAAATATCGGGAAAAAGAAAACATACAAAGGAGAAGGTCTTAAAACAATAAAACGATGTAAAAACAGTAAAATTCACAAAAAAAAGGAAAACCTGGATCAAAATACATTCAAAAACTTCTATCCAAGTGTACAGATGATGGATTAAAGGAAAATGTGACACTGGGATGTGAGAATTGTACTTAGATAATTTCCTAAAAACTCAAGGTCTAATGTGCAAAATTCACAAAAAGGGAAAGTGCATGGTTAAAAATGTGTTTAAAAAGTCTTATCTTAATGCTAGGATGAAAAATTTTAAAGAAAATGTGGCTATGTGATGTGACATGTGTGAAAATTGTACTTTTGATAATTGCTTGAAAACCTAGGGTCTACAATGCAAAATTCCCACATAGGGTGTAGATCTGACAAACATGTGAATCAGATGTTCATTTATATTTCAAACATGATGTTTTGATGAAAACATTATTCAGGTAAGGATTTACAAGCACAAGTGATCAATAAATGTGAAACATATTAAAATGTGATTTAAAATACAATAAAAACCATCATTAATGATTTAAGAAAGTTTCAGGGATCTGGATGTAAATTTTCCTTCTTAGAAAACATTATAGATTGAGTTCAGGGACTGATTTGAAAATTTTCAAGACCAAAATGTGATAAAACTTATGATTTTCACATAATCAGTGTAATTATGGATAACTTTAAGGTCTAAAATGCAAATTGTACAAAGGAAACTCTTTTCAGAGAACCCTGGGGGCAAAATGCAAAATCTCAGGACTTACATGCAAAGAAAACTTGATCTCAGGGGTTTAAGTGTGATAAAACATGTATGAATAGGACTAAAAATGCAATTAAAAGTTAAATAGGGCAAAATGTGCAATATTCACAATACAATTTTAAAATAAGAAAACTCAGGGGTCACAAAAAAAAAATTCAGGACTCATTTGCAAAGAAAACATGAATACAATGGTCTAACTGTGAAGAAACAAACATATATGGGACTAAAATGAAATTGAAACTTAAACAAGACAAATCATGCAATATTTACAAAAATAATAAAGAAATGAAACTTATTTAAATCGTCAAGGGCTTAAACACAAAAATACAGGACCTAAGTGTAATAAAAAAGGACCTAAAAGTAATAAAAAAGGACCTGGATGCAAAAAAGGACCTGGATGTAAGGAAAAATGACCTAGATGCAAGAAAAAAGGATCTGAAAGAAATTCCAGGGACCTAAATGTAACAATAATTAGGACCTATGTGTAATTATAAAGAACTTAAAAAATTATTGTTAAATTAGGCTGTTTCGAAGATCGTTGGTGAATCGTCGGTGCTTGCACTCCAGCGTGAACTCCGGCGAGCCAACGGCAACACAGCTGCAGGAAGGTGGTGGCTGTGGTCAGAAAAGCTGGAGGACATCACGACGAGCTCCTCCATGGTCGGGCTCCGGCGAGCGGCGTGGGGATGACGACGGCGACTCGACGGCAACATTGCAGCCACGATGAGCGGCATCCAAGGTCTGAGGCAGTTCCGGGAGGCCATCATAAGCTTTCCAGTGGCTTCGAGGAGCGAGGAGGGCTACTGGAGGCCTCCTCCTGTTTGACTCGCCATAGAAAGCGGCGGTAGGCTCCGGTGATCGTCGAAAATCGTCGGTGGAGGGTCGAAGGAAGGTCGCAGTGGTTGAGTGAGGACCGAAAGGAGGTGAGGCGCTTCTTGGAGGCCGTGCGGAGGTCTGGGTACCTCTGGACCGCCCTTCCCGCTTGGTTCTCCGGCGACGACTCATGTCGTCTTCCTCGACGACGTCGAGCGGTGCTCCGTCTGCCTGAGCTTTTGCAAGGCTAACGGAGGACTTGGGGAGCAAGGAAGAAGAGGGAGGAGATGAGGGGGGAGTGCTGGGACCTTGTCCCGAGCTGAGAGGCCACTGGCCTCACCTCCGGTGGTGAACCCACCACCGGAGCAAATAGGGACGGCGCGACAGGGGGTTGCCTCCGGTGAAATACGACCAGAAGGCTAGGGAAAGACTCTATAAACCTAGAGGGGTGTTGACTTGAAACTAATAAGGGCAAGAAAATACCTGGAACGATCTGGCTGTTCTCTGACGACGGTAGTGCTCGGGGCTGACGCTCTGGCTGCAGCGGTTCAGGGGATCTCCTGGGCTGCAAGTGGGCTGAAGGTGGTGGTCTAGGTGTGAGGAAGATGGCTAGAACTCGCTCTGAATGAGGGGGGTGGAGGAAAAGCTTTTTGCGAGGATCTCTCTGGCGGTTCCTTCGTTTTTCCTTTTTTGTGTTCCTTGTTCCCTCTCTGATTAGTTCCCCTTCTCAGTTGGTTGTTCCTCGAGGTTTTTAAGAGAGGTGGAAGGTGCGAGGGGATCGTGAGTGGTGGTTTGTAACGCCCTGGTCCTGGGCACGCAACCAAATTACAGTATCATAAGCAAAATTACACTAATTACAGAAACATTAAATAACTGTAACTAAGGCTCACCTTCAGGATCACAATGTATGGCTAAAAGCTCCAACTCCTGCACCGACACTCGACTACACCAAGCTGCACCTGAAAACCAACAAGCACACGTGAGTGACATCTAAGTCACCTAGTACGAGCCCCAAACACACGAAACCACAGAAATCTCTGTAAAACTGATAAAACTCAACTTTTAATTTCTCAAAGCTTGGTTTTCTTTTGAAAATCCTCTTTCATTCTGTTTGAAATCACTTGAAATCTTGAGCCCAAGACCAAACTCTTTTCAAAACCCATCTTTCTTTTCATTTCAAAACATTTGGAAATTCATTCCAAAACCACATTCTCTTTCAAAAACACACCTTTGCATTTTCTTTTAAAACCTTTGGAATTCATTTTCCAAAACATGCTCTTTTTAATACTTGGGATTTCTCCCCAAAACCACACTTTCAAAATTCATATTTCTGACCAAATCCAGCCTAAAACACAATGCCTCTCGGGCACAAAATAAAATCATAAATACTGGCTAGTAACACGTTAAAACATCATCAGTATTTCATCTCAGGATTTTAGGACCATTCATAAGTCCAATCCAGGTCAACCACGTTTCTTTTCTTATTCATTTCCACTTTTCTTTACTGATGTTACCTTGATCAAGGGTAACTAGGCACAGAAGCAGTAGGCGAGGAAATCCTTTCCCCTACCTCCCTGCACTACCGCGGTGAAATTCCCCATGCGGGATGTCACCACCCCGGCCAACCGGCCTCAATTTCTTTCATATATGCACAGGGATACGTCTTTGTCTGACACTCCATCGGTGACCCGAACAACTAGGTACAACGACCCAGGCTCAGCCTACACCATCGGTGACCCGAACAACTAGGTTCAATAACCCAGGCTTAGCCTACACCGTCACGAGCTCGGTGACCCGAACAACTAGGTATCACGACCCAGGCTCAGCCTACACCGTCACGAGCTCGGTGATTCGAACAACTAGGTATCACGACCCAGGCCTAGCCTACACTGTCTCAAGCTCGACAACCACAGTCATGACTGGCAAATGGTTTCATTGGAGCCTCACACTCCTACCACGTTGTCGACACCAACCCCCGTGGTTCCTTAAAACATTATTAGTGTTCTATTTTCAAAACTCTTTAAACTTTTCTTTTCAAAACTATTTCTATTTCATTCTTTTCGTTGCATAAATCTGTCTCCATGCAACACTTGACCCTCCACTGGGGTCCCAACTCATCTCATTAAAAGCCATGCTTAAAATTATAAATTGGGTCTCGTGCCAAAAAAATCACACAAAATCAACCTTTTTGTTCATTTATAGGGTCTAAAACACAAAACCTTGCCCAAATCTATTTATTTGGGTTCCATAGTCCTCTATGACATTTTCATGGGGAAAACATCATTAACACATGCTTAATGTCCATTTAAAACCTTTTATTTCCATCATTTATGTCCATTAATTCAAATAGGCTACGGGGTGAAATCGGCAGACCGAATTCAAATTCGATATACCGAAAGTTACTGATTCAGTATATCGAATACCTTCGGTATACCGAAACCCCCTGTTTCGGTCGACCGAGAGATTTCAGTCTGCCGAAACCAGGGATCCTGGCACAATCTGTCGGGATTTTGGCATACCGAATGAGTTCGACATACCAAATTTCCCGCAGACAGGGCACACCCTTGTTCCAAGTGGCGCAAATCGCCCAAGGTGGGAGCCTTGATCGGACCTCCCAAACACACACCAAAATTTCCCAATAACTCATGGGGCGTAGACCCTTGAGTTTACTTCAAAAACCCTCAAACCATTCCTCAATCCATCAATTATGTGATTCATACGAAAATCACAAAGGGGAAGAGCTCAGTTGAACCTACTGTAGCTCATATCCCACAAATCCATACGAATCCACCAAAATCCATCCTAACCGCATGATTTCTACATGTTCATGCTATTTATCACATTTCCATCCATTTTATGATTTTCCTACGATTTTACATGTATTTCATCTCAATTTCATACATTTAACATAATCTACTAGGAGAATGTAAACGAGCAAGGAGCGGGGCCGCGTACCTCGGGTGGCACTCCAGCGATCTTCCTCACTCCCCGGCGAGTCTCCTCTCGCCCCGGCGAAGCCTCCTCCACCAGCGATCTACCCCAACTAGCTCCTCCTCAGCCGCGCGCTGCCTGCTCTCTCTCCTCCTTTCCTTTCTCACCATCCTCCTCCTCTACCCACTCCTACCTCCCCTTCTTTATCTCTGCCTCCTCCCACATGGCGCCGGCCATCCATCCCGTCAGAGGAGATGGGGAGGCACGGGCCTCCGTCGCTGGTGGCACGGGCGTGGAAGAAGAGGAAGAAGAAGACGGGGAAGGGGTGGAACGGTATGGCTCGTGAGAGAGAGAAAAAGGAAGGAGAAAAGAAGGAAAGAAAAGGAAGAAAAGACGTGCACACAAATCGAGGCGACTGTGCATCCTCAAATCGGACTCCACATTGGTCCCAAATCACAAGCAGGAGCACAGCAAGCCAACCACAAGCTCACACATCCAAGAAATAACAGATTATCCATTAATAAACCATTTATACAATATTACAATTAATTACACGATTTACAAGTAAAAATGGATAATCAGGCCTAGATGTCACATGGTTGCAATTGGCCAGAACGTGGGAAGGAAGGAGTGGGAGGGGTGATGGTTGCAGTTGGGGAAGAAGGAGACTATTAATTTATTTTTCGTTTTTCCTAAGTTTTTAATCAAATGTGGTTTGGGCTGTGGGCTTTTGTTTTTTGGGTTTTTCTTGGTTTTAGGTTTTTAGGGTTTTGTTTGAGGTTTTGATTTTGTAATTTTGAAGTTTAATTGCACTTTTAGTTAGGATTTTTAGGGGTTTGAGTTTAATTATATGATTTTAAGTTAGGGTCTTTTAGGTTTAATTAAATGATTAGGGTTTTTAGGATTTTAATTATTCTAGGGTTTTTATCATTTAATTAATTTAATGTTTTTTGTGATTTAATTAATTAGTTTTAAATTAGGATTTTCAGGATTTTAATTATTTTAGGAGGTTTTTAGGGTTTTGGATTTTAATTAGAGTTTTTAGTTTAAATTAGGGTTTTTGGATTTTAATTAAAGCTTTTTTAGTTTAATTAGGGTTTTTTGGATTTTAATAAAAGTTTTGGGTTAAAATTAGGATTTTTTTACTTAATTAAGTGACTTTAGGGTTTTTTAGGGTTTTTTAAGTTTAATTTAGGTTTTCCTTGAAATTAAATGGATTGAAGTGGTTTAAAATGGAATTTATTTGATTTTGACTTTAATTAGGGTTTTTTTCTTGTTTAATTTGGATTTTAAATGTTTTTAGGTTGATTTAAGTGGATTTTGCTTAATTTTGGTTTTAATTAGGGTTTCTTACTTAATCAATTAGGGTTTTAAGTGGATTTAGGTGAATTTTGTTTAATTTTGATTTTAATTAGGATTTTAAATGGATTTAGGTGGATTTTATTTTATTTTGGTTTTAATTAGTGGTTTTTGCTTGGATTAAGTTAGAGTGGGCTTAGAGGGCTTGTGTGGGCTTAAGTGGGCCTAGTGGGCTTATATAAGCTTGAGTGGGCTTGAGGGTTTAAAGTTTTGATGGAGTTAGGATTTATGGGTGGTGGTTGCAACCAGAGCATCTTCCAAAGGAGCCTGCTGCCAAGGGACTGCAAAATCAGAGTGTCTACAGATGCCCCTCCCTGAGCGAGGTCGAGGGACGGATGGAACCGAGACCGATGCTCAGGGTTGACAAGACACCCTGCTTGAGTCTGCAGCAAAGTAGTATTTACTGTAAGGTCGTGAACCACTTATTCGGCGGATACACCGAATGTCATGATCCGGGGCCATGCATGATGCTGACGCAAAGGGTTGACCCTAATGTCTGGATGATGCATGAAGGCGATGCTGATGCAAGGGATGATACTGGCGACAAGCAGGTAACCTGTTAGCTCACGAAGGGGAGCGTGAGGCATTTCCTGACTCGTACCAAGAGATGCCAAGACTACCGAGCTCGTCGTATGATAGGGGGAACCTGGCAAATGACAGACCTTTCAGCCTGAAAAGATGCACGGCAAGACATCAGACTTGCCGACTGAAGAAAGCCTGATGACGGATATCAACCAGATAGTTTGGGGGTATCAGCTCGCTCCTGACACGATGACAGTCATCAACCGAATAGTTCGAGATATCAGCCCTCTCCTGACAAGGTGACGGTCGTCGACCGGATAGTTCGGGATATCAACCCGCTCTTGAGTTTAACACAACATCTGGAAAAGCACCTGGCAGCGGTAAACAAAAAACAGTCGGCAAACTAATCAACCGAGAAGTAGTCGACGACAGTTTGGATGGCTGAAAAACAAACTCATCAATCGAGAAGTAGCCAGTGATGGGTCGAAAAGCAAGATACGAGAACTCATCAATCGAGAAGCAGTCGATGACGGTTCGAAAGGTAGGATACCGAACTAGTCAACCAAGAAGCAGTCAGTGACGGTTCGGAAAGCAAGATAGACGAAATAATCAACCGAGAAGCAGTCGATGATGGTTCGAAAGATAGGATACCGAACTAGTCAATCGAGAAGCTGTCGGTGACGGTTTGGAAAGTAGGATAAATGAACTAGTCAACTGAGAAGCAGTCTGTGATGGTTCGAAAGGCAGGATACTGAACTAGTCAACCGAGAAGCTATCGGTGATGGTTTGGAAAGCAGGATAGACAAACTAGTCAACCTAGAAGCAGTCGGTGACAGTTTGAAAGGTAGGATACCGAACTAGTCAACCGAGAAGCTATCGATGACGGTTCGGAAAGCAGGATAGACGAGCTAGTCAACCGAGAAGCAGTCGGTGACGGTTCGAAAGGCAGGATACCAAACTAGTCAACCGAGAAGCTGTCGGTAACGGTTCGGAAAGCAGGATAGACGAACTAGTCAACTGAGAAGTAGTCAGTGACGGTTCGAAAGGCAGGATACCGAACTAGTCAACCCAGAAGCGATCGGTGATAGTTCGGAAAATCAAATAGACAAACTAGTCAACCGAGAAGCAGTCGGTGACAGTTCGAAAGGCAGGATACCGAAGTAGTCAACAGAGAAGCAGTCAGTGACTGTTCAAAAAGTAGGATAGACGAACTAGTCAACCGAGAAGCAGTCGGTGACAGTTCACAAGGCAGGATACCAAACTAGTCAACCGAGAAGCAGTCGATGATGGTTCGGAAAGCAGGATAGACGAACTAGTCAACCGAGAAGCAATCGATGACAGTCCGAAAGGCAGGATACCGAACTAGTCAATCGAGAAGCAGTCGGTGACGGTTTGGAAAGCAAGATAGACAAACTAGTCAACCGAGAAGTAGTTGATGATAGTTCGAAAGGCAGGATACCGAACTAGTCAACCGAGAAGCAGTCGATGACGGTTCGGAAAGCAAGATAGACCAACTAGTCAACCGAGAAGCAGTTTGTGATGGTTCCATTGCTTAGGAAGGGTCTCGTTGGCCTCCCACGGCCAGAAACGTCACCGCTGCTCTGCAACCGCTAACAGCCGCCGTAGAGTCCACTGGAGCCCTCCAAACGCTCCCGCCACACACCACCACCTCAGGAGGATTCACCTCTTTATTAGAGACCTCTCCAAGCGGCCACGCCACCATCCCTGACCCCGGAGCGTCGCCTCTACCTCCGCCACGTCCGCCATAGGCACAGGAGATGGTTGGAGCCATCCAAACATCCCTGGCCCTCACCGATGCCTCTAGAAGATTCGCCGTGCCGCCCTGGAGGTCCTCCACCTGCTGCCACGCCGACCCAGCAGCCATACCGCCACCAGTCATCTCGTCATCGTCTTCCTCAGCACTGGTCGACCCATCACCGGAGCTAGAGGAAGGGGCATCTCAGGTTACACCAGCCTTGTCCGACATGTTGGAGAGCCTCACCGTCATCCTCCTCAGCTTCTTGGACCATCGCCAGAGCCCTCCCACCACAGTGCCGCCGCTAGAGACCCGTCAGAGTCCTCGTAAGAGACTGGGCGCTAGTGAAGTTCGAAGAGAAGGTTTTAGCTTAGGCCCTATAGTTTTAGGAATTTATATTTAGGCCCTTAGGATCATTACTTTTAGGTCCTGTGTTTTTTGCATTTGAACCCCTGTAATTTTAAATAAGTTGTATTTCATTTGTTATTTCTGTAAAAATTGCATATGGCCCCTACATGTTTCATTTTCCTCATGACTAGTGCATTAATATTTATTTCTTCACACTTAAACCCTTGAAATCATGTTATCTTTGCAACTAAGTCCTAAAAATTTGCATTAAGCCCCTAGAGCCTTTTAAAATAAACTTTCTTTATAATCACACTGAACATCTTAAAAACTTAATTTTTCATCACATTTAAACCTTGGAACTTTGCATGAAAAGTCCTAAATTCATAAATACAGTTATAGAGTGTAGGAAATTTGCATCCATCCCTTTAGTTTAATTTTAAATTCATTAATTAGGGTTTTAATTGTTTTCACACACATTTTTGACATTTTTTCACTTTTTATTTCTAATTAGGCAATTAAATATAGTTTTCATTTTAAAATCATGTTTGCAATGTAAAATCATCTTTAATTTCATATTTGGGTCACATTTGCACATCTTATGTAAATTTTACACATTAGACCCTAAACATTCATAAAATTACTAAAACACAATTTTCATATATCTCACACCTTAATGCCACATTTTTCTGTTAATCCATGATCTGAACTTTAGCATGAAAGTTTTTGAACAGTTTTCAACCCTGATTACCATCTTTTTGTGGGTTTTGCATTTTAGTCCCTAGATCTCTTCAAATTGCAAATATGTGATCTTTCAACATCCACTTCTCACCAAAATGTATTTTCACCTTGATTCATGTGATAGTCTTTTGTTCTCTGATTTTTGTGAAGTTTTCCAAGTGGATTTGCTACTCCTTTGTGAATTTTGCACTTTGGTCTCTAATGTTTATTACATTATTTTCTTGTATTTAAAACCTTGTTTCCATCAAATTTTCTTGTAAATAACATTTTCCTAACATTTTGCATACATTTTTGCATATATTAGATCATGCATCATGCACATGCATATATTTATCACACTTAGTCATGTGAAATTACCTAATTGCCTCCTCATGCCATCAATTCATGCACATGCATGTTACTTGTGCACTAAGTCATGCATAATCTCTATATAAATCATTCCTCAGCATTTTCTACACATTTAGGTACATGTTTATGCATTTTACATAGTTTTTTAATGCACGTGCACATCATTCCATCCTTTTTGAGTAAGCCTACATTCTATATGATTTTTCGTGAATTTTTCCTCAGTTCGTTTTCGGATTCCTTCGCTTGACATTCGATTTGATTCCCTTTATTCCACATTTTTGGATGTTTGTGATTTGATTTGGATTTCATTGCCCATAGGCATACATTAATTGACCCAAAGGCCCATATTGGCCCAATTACGGATTATTTTCCCTTTTTTTATTTTTACGATATTTTCCCTAATTCCGATGATTCAGGTTGACCCCACTTTTGATCCCTTTGATATCGGTATGGTTTTCTTGAACATTCTTTCCAGAAACTTCATCATTTCATGTGATTTTCTTCATATGTCACCATTTGGTCGTTTTGCGTGAACTTCTTTGCATATTTTCCATTTTGATTTTCGTGACGTTTTCTAAGATTCTGATGATTTGGGTCAATCGCATTATTGATTCTCTTGATGTCAGTATGATTTTTCGGGCCATTCTCTCCAAAAACGTCATCATTTCATGTGATTTTCTTTGTCGTTTCATGTTTTGTTATTCCGTCATTTCGTGTGGGTTTCTTTGCAGTTTTCGCATACATCTTGCACATCTATCTAGTCATTCAACCTCTGGCAAGCGAATTGGACTAGAAAGACCGAGTTTCTCGGGCGTATGGGGGTGCCTAATACCTTCCCCATGCGTAATAGGAATCCTTACCCATTCTCTGGTTTGTTGACATTTGGCCTTTTTCACTTGCATCATATGCATTTATCCTTTTTTTGGTTTGTTTGTGGTTTTCCTCGTCTTTCCCTTAAAAGCTAACTGGTGACTCCGTTTTTTCGTTTTATCCTATCTTACACCTTCGCCATCCTAGCATGGTTGTGGCCTCCTCCCTCTGATGCGACTCCGCACCAAATCTCTCGGACGGGCATGGTCACAGAACTGGCGACTCTGCTAGGGAGTAGCAAATTCCCACTTTCAGGTTAATCGCTTTTCGCTTGCTTTCTGAGGCTTTAGTTTCACATGTTTGTTTGTTTACCTTTCTTGTGCTTGTTTTCTTACTTGGCGTGCCTTTCACACTTTTTTTTACACATTTGCTCTATCACTGCACTCACATGCCATATATCTTGCCTTTTGATTTGATGGATGTTTTCTTTTCACAATCATGATGCCACGACACTCGCACATGCCATGATCATGCCTTTTATTGTTGTTTGCTTGTTTATTTGCCTTACTTGTGTGTTTTCTTCCCCTTTCGCATTTGACATGATTAGGAGAGTAGAGACATGTTTGTTTTCCCCTTCTAATTTAAAATAAAACACACAAACTTAGAGAAACAATTAATAAGGCAAAACTAGAGACCAATTCGACCTATTTTCCCCCTGGTTAATAAAACGCAAGTAAATGATACAAAAGCATATTGCATGATTGATCATATAGGGCATGCATCTTCTCCTTTGAGTCTACCTATAGTTTGCGAAGGACAATTCTAGTAGCCCGTTCTATAGCTTTGGCGTAGGGCATGTTGCTAGTTTGTCCCGCTTGTCTGGGGTAGTGTTGGTGTTAGTAGAGGGTACAGCTCCATGCTATTGCAGGAGAATATGGCCACCAACGCACCATCCTTTCACTGCCTGTGCTTTGGCCAAGATTTAGAGCGGGGACCTTTCTTTGTAGCTTGAGTCAGAGACCCATTTACCCATGTGTGATCCCAGAGTAGATGGCCTTTTAGGAAACACTTAGTTGGTGAAAGAGAGCATATTAGTTGCATTCATATGCATGCGTGCCATTCATACCACCCTAATAACATTGCATTTGTGTCTTGTTTCACTCACATCAGGTTTCCCTGATTCCTGTTTCTCTTGTCTAGGTTATTGAGCGAGTTCCTCTATCGGAGCTCGAGAGTCCTCCTTCTTTGTTTCCCCTTTGGTGACAGATCTAGATCATCCTCTCCTAAGCTACCCATCGCAGTCGACAATAGCTCGTCCTAGGACCCACCCTTTGTCCTATCACCACAGTTCAGTTCTCACTCGCTCCTATTCTACCATGCCCAGCATCTTGGTAAGCCTCTGACTTCTGCTACTCTGGAGGTGACTACCTCCTCGGTCCCTCCTTTGACATCGACCTCTTTCGCCTCTGACGCTCTTCCTGACAGCCGTTTCTTGATGATCGAGAATCCCTCAGGTACCGGAAACAGGAGGCTCATTCCACTACGGAGCCCGACATCGAGGCCGTCGCAATGACAACCGCGCGCATTCTGGAGACCTCGCCTCTGGCTTATCCCTTGGCTGGATCTGTTACTTTTGGCACCCAGTCGTCTGCGGTGACATCTTTGATGGGATCTCTCCCTGCTGGACAGTTTGGAGTCCAACCTCCTCTTGGATCCTCTGCACCTTTGACCATGACCTCCGGTGTTGCTACCGACGGGTCCCATGTCCTCCACACTCAGTAGTTTCGTGAGCTTGCATAAAGCTTCAGGGCATGGGCTTCTGTATTGTTCCAGCGCTTGCTACTCCCCCTGCGAGTCCAGAGGTCCCTCTGTTGCCTTCCCTTGCACGTCATATTGCACCCATTGCACGACCTCCCCAACCATCGCCCTTGCACCTCGTGGCCTCGACAATGGTGGGATTGACTCCGCCTGTGGCACCCCCACTAGTCACTGCACAACATGCCTCCTATGCACCTAGTGGCCAGCCTCTAAGCGTGGCAGGGGCACAACACCCATAGAGCTCATTCCCTAGATCTGTCCTGGGACTGCAGCTGCACCCCACTCACACTGCACCCCACCTAGTTCATCATACATCAGCCTCTCTCTCCATGCATCATAACCAAGTTGCTGCATATACCCCACAACACTTTACACCAGTGCACGGATACGCTGGCCATTGCGCACTAACACTAGCAGACGCGATGGTGGATCCAGAATAGCGCCTCGGTGCGACCCATACGACATACGCAGGACCCACCCCAACTACACCACTCTCAACGGCATCGACCTCAAACGCCCTCCACGCCAGGGTGGGTGATCTTAAAAAGCACTTTGATAAGTGCGTGGTAGAGACTGTCAGTCTTACCAATTCCAGGACCTCTGCTATTTCCTAGAGGCAACTCTCCCACCGAACTTCTAAGTCCTAGATTTTGAGAAATAAAATGGTAAAGGTTGCCCAATCTAACACCTAAGGGCGTATTGTGGAGATCTCGCGCAGCTTCAGGCTGATGATAGGTTGTTAATCTGATCTTTCCATAAAAGCCTGACTGACCCCGCACTGAAGTAGTTCACTTCCTTGGATATGGCTTGGATAAAGACTTGGAACGACCTCAGCCAAGCGTTCTTGGAACAATACTCCTTCAATCTCGACTTGGTCCCTAAACGCGAGGACCTTGTACCACCAAGCAGAAAACCCAAAAGCCATTTGGGGAGTATGTCGGACGCTGACGTGCTCTTGCCTCACAGGTTCGAGATAGACCCTCGGATGAGGAATCTATTGAAATGGTTATCCGTGGAGCATAGCTAGCTATTGCGGCTCTACTTAGCATACAACCTATCACCACATTTGCATTGTTGATCCGAGCTAGCGCTCGCGTGGAGAGCTTGCTGCATAGTGGCAGTTTCCTCGCACTCACCACATTCACCTAGCAGGCCACATCTCCCGCTTCCATCCCAAGAACCAGTAGCAGCAGCAACACCAACAATGGCGTGAACAACAACTCCAACAAAAGGAGAGACCCTCCCCGAAACGTCGTTGCATACATCGAGTCCCCTGTAGTGCTTGTCAATGCGGGACTTCCAACTCAGCAGTAGTTAGTTTATGCACCCACTCATAGGGCACCATGCACCTCCCACATCACCACCACCGTCGAGCCGGTATACCCCGTTGTACCAGCAAGGCAAGGACCGTACCAGGGACAGGCATGACCACATCGCCCAGTGTGCCAATTCACGCCTTTGGTCGCGCCCCTGAGCGTCGTCCTCCTAAAGGTACAGTCGCTCCTGAAGTTTTCGGAGGTCCGCCCACCACCGCATCCGTTGCTAGAGTGGTACAAAGCGGATCTGTTCTGCAACTTCCATCGCACCGCGGGGCATGCGACAGATAGTTATTTCTCACTCCAGAATGCCATTCAGGATTTGATTGACCATGAGGTCATTATCATTCACACCCAACAAGCGAGGTTTGCGCCTACACCAACACAAGCATCAGCATTCGTCCCTATTCCCCCTAGCCATGTTAACCAACCTTTCCCTGAGCACAGTCGTCCAAGCGTGGCAAGGACCTCTCGAATTCACGCCATCTTTCCTACCTGGTTCAACGCTTTGGCGCTGAACCCTTCGGATTTGATCCATGATTCCTCTATTCCATTCCCGCTATCCTTGTATCACTTTTTTATCGAGGGTTCAGGCTCTGCCGTGAACATGATCCAACTCACCACCAGACAGGAGTATCCAACAACCTTGTCAGCACGACCACCCTCATCGGTAACCCTACTAGCACAATCGCCCTCACCAACCACACCAGCGACCCTACTAGCACAATCGCCCTCATCAACCACACTAGTGACCCTACTAGCACAATTGCCCTCACCAACCAGACCAGTGACCCTACTAGCACAACCTCCTCCATCCACAACACCAATCACCTTGCTAGCCCATCCCACCATGCAGTTTCCCCTGCCTGTATCTCCACCAATTTTACCAGCAACAAGCCTACCCCCTACCTGACCGGAATTGGTCGCCAGAACACCGGTGATCGTTAATTTGACCCGAGACACCCATCACGTGCCCTATGACTATGCCGCAAAGATGTGCACGGAGGTTACGCACTAGGGACGAGTATATAGGGCCTAGGCTCTTGTACCCAAACCAACTCGACCCACAGTAGCTCCACCACCGTCGGAAAGTCAGTCAGTGAAGCCTACCACCAAAGAAACTTCAGCCAAATCCTCTGCCACCATAGCCAAACCCGTGGCCGACATCACTGCTCAGCTTAAGAAGGTCAAGGTTGATATTTCCATCTGGACCTTGATCCACACTTCAGCTGAGCACTAAGCAGCCTTCCTTCTGGTTTTCCAGGCTGCCCATGTATCCCCCACAATAAAGCCTGCGGCCCTAGAAACCATGGTAGGCATGATTGCCACACCTCAAGTTATCTCCTTCACTGTTCAAGAGTTACCTTCAGTGGGGATCAATCACGACCAACCCCTGTTCGTAACGACACAATTCAATAACTTCCACATCCCCCTCACCCTAGTTGATAATGGCGCAGGCATGAACGTCTGCCCCATGCGCACAACAAGCAAACTTGGATTCAAGGTCAAGGATATTGTGCCAGCGGTGAAAGGGATGACATCGTTCGACAACACGCATCACGACGTGTTGGGCTTGTTAGTAATCCCCCTCGTCATTGGTCCCGCTGAGTTCGACGTGGAAGTTTACGTCGTGGACCTTGAACCTTCGTTTAATCTCTTGCTTGGATGCCCTTGGCTCCACAAGCATCAAGTCCCCCTGTCGACTCTCCATTGCATGATCAGTTCAGCTGGGGTGATAACATCATCACCGTCATGGCTGAAAACTTTGAAAAGGAGAAGGTCAATGCTGTCTCAACCCTATCCTACTTGATTGTCCACTTTGAATCCAAGCCTTCAGATGTTCTCTTCTAGGTTAATCAGTTTGAGCAGGTTAATTTCATCCCTGAATGTGAGCGTGGAAGCTACCCACCTGTTCGTAGCAATCCTTCCAGGATGGTCGAGAATCACTGTCACTGATGGGGATATGAGAAAGGGGCGCCTCTCGGAAGTACGACTAAAGGATCGTCGATCCCGTTGCCGCCGAGGAGCGGAGAAAGCCAGAAGGACTTGGTTATGAGCAGTCACCTTAGGAGGAGCATTCCCGATGTTTACAAAACTCCTCTCCCACTCACTTCGTCAGTGTAGGGACCCTCAATCCAAGTCTGGGTCCATGCGCAGCAACACTACAACGAGGCACTCATCAAGTACAGTTGAGTGGGTAAGCATTAAGGATTACTATTCCAAGGAAGATGCCACAACAGTTTTGGTTCCTACCACAACCGTTCCAGCCCCAACTACAGCAGTTTCAGTCCTTACCACGGTAGTTTCAGTTCCAACTACAGTAGTTTCAACCCTAACCGTGGTGGATTCAATCTCAACCACAATAGAGGCAATTCCCACCACAGTATCTCCAGTTCCAATCGCAGCAATTCTAGTCCTGACCACAGCAGTT
This sequence comes from Posidonia australis, assembly GCA_024699735.1. Lineage (NCBI taxonomy): Eukaryota > Viridiplantae > Streptophyta > Magnoliopsida > Alismatales > Posidoniaceae > Posidonia > Posidonia australis. The sequence continues at coordinate 21,176 of JAMKQA010015901.1, forward strand.
CTAGTTCCAGCCACCGCATCAGTTCTAGTGCCAACTACCACACCAGGCCCAACATCAGTCATAGTCACAACAACTTCAGTCACAGCATCAGTCCCCGCGGCAAGCACAGTAGCCGTACCAATTACCATCACAGTTGTAGTCCCAGAGATGGCAGTTTCAACATCATCTACAGTGCCAACCACAGTTCCAATCACAATGCCTACCCAGATTCAGTTGTCGGCCTGGGGTACCAACCCTTGCACCAGCAACAACCAGGAGTTGGCGTATTATGTGGATCTCGCCTTTGATGAAGACGAAGGAGCAGTTGTAGAGGCACAGATGGACGAGATGCTCCAAGATATGGAAGTTCTTTTTCAAGAGCAGCTCGCCATGTTGGCGGAAGATGCCATAGAAAAAGTGAGGCACTGAAAAGGCAAAGTAGCTATGATTAAAGTAGCCACTCCCTCACCATAGGAAGCTAAGGACCATTCCGCTACCATAGTTCTGAAAGAAGAAGAAGAGCGAACTTACTCTAGACCAGACGAGTTAATCACTCAGCAGCCGGGAGGCGGGTCTAGATGGTATCAACAGCCTAGACCTCACCTTAAGCAAGGTGGGAGCCAAAAAAAAGACCCTGAGCTAAGCCTAGGGAAGAACATAGGCGGTAGCACTCTCATCAGTTAGCAGTAGGACAGTCGCCAATCAGCAATACCCTTTGTAAATTGCAGAGAAAATCCAAAAAAATTAACAATAAGTGAAGAAGTAACATTAGAGAGGCAAGAAAAATTCAACCCAAAGGAAGATACAAAGCACGATGACAGAGATTGCTTGTCGTCAGTACAAGAATACAAGAGTCAGCGTAACTCTCCTTCAGCACCGAGTAGGCCAGGCGACAAAGCAGACTTGCACCTTCGATATAGTAGACTCTACTTTTCAGAAAAAGATTTTATCTGAGCTTGTGGCCTATGAAGAGGAGGATAACACTATGCACATGAAGATGACGATGCGTCAATAGAATTCTGGCACCATGATAATGATCCAAAAGGCCTAAACCTTCATGTAGAAGAAGAGACTGAGCTAGTAAACATTGAAATCACTGACGATGTCATGGAATTGCGCATCAGTGCTAAACTCTCCCCACATGCTAAGGCGAAATTTATCGCCATCCTCAAGGAGTACATGGATGTCTTCGCCTAAAGTTATAGCGATATGGTAGGCCTGGACATAAAGGTAGCAGTGTACAATCTACCATTGAAGTCAGATGTCAAGCCTGTCAAGCAGAAGCTCAGAAGATGGCGACCCTAGTGGCTACTCAAACTTAAGGAGGAGATCATGAAGCAGCACGAAGTGGATTTCCTCAAGGTCGTCCTCTACCAAGAATGGTTTGCAAATGTCGTCCCAATTTCGAAGAAAGATGGACGGGTTTGCATGTGCATTGATTATAGAGACCTTAACAAAGCGAGCCCCAAGGATGACTTCCCGTTACCCCACATTGATGTTCTGGTAGACAACACAACCGGCCATAAGATGCTATCATTTATGGATAGATTCTCAGGCTATAATCAAATCAAAATGGAAAAATAAGATATGGAGAAGACATTATTCATTACACTGTGGGGAGTCTTCTACTACAAGGTGATGCCATTTGGACTCAAGAATGCAGGGCTACGTATCAAAGAGCTATGACAGTACTATTCCACAACCTCATGCACCAAGAAGTCGAGGTCTATGTTGACGATATGTTAGCTAAGTCCAAAGAGCCCGAAGGTCATCTAGCCTACCTGAGGAAGTTGTTCGATCGTCTACGCAAGTACAAGCTCCACCTCAATCTCAATAAATGTGCCTTCGGGGTCTCATCCGGCAAGCTTCTTGGCTACATCATTAGCCAAAGGGGAATTGAGGTCGATCTGACTAAGGCTTAAGCCATAATTGACATTCCTCCCCCTACCACAGAGAAAAAAGTCAGAGGATTGTTGGGACGTCTGTAATATATCAACCGGTTCATTGCTCAACTCACACCAATCTGCAAACCGATCTTCAAGCTCCTGAGGAAGAATGCACAGATCAATTGGAACGAAGAGTATCAGGCAACGTTCGACAAGATCAAGTAGTTATTGGCTAGACCTCCTGTTTTGGTCCCACCAGTGCCAGGACGGCCCTTACTTCTCTATCTATCAGTGACCCAACATTCCATGGGAGCAATTTTGGGCCAGCATGATGAATTCAGTCGTAAGGAGAGGGCGATATATTATTTAAACAAGAAGTTTAATGATTGCGAGGCTAGGTACACTACTATAGAAAAGATCTGCTTGTCTCTCATCTGGGCAACCTAGTGCCTAAGACATTATATGATGGCGTACCTGGTCTTGCTCCTTTGTCACCATGACCTTATGAAGTATTTGTTCCAAAAGCCAGCGCTCGTAGGGTGGTGCGTCAAGTGGCAAGTGTTGTTGTCTCAATACGATATCACCTTCGTCACACAGAAATCCGTAAAGGAACAAGCAATGACAGACCACCTAGCCGAGCTACCTTTACCAGAATATAAACCCTTGCAGACTCAATTCCCAGATAAGGATGTGTTGTTCGGGATGGATGATGATGATGAGCCAAAGGAGGCCAAGGAGAAGAGTCAGTGGCGCCTATACTTCGACAATGTAGTCAACAAAAGAGGAATGGGTATTGGTGTCGTACTGGTAACCCCCAAGAACAGATGACTCCATACGCTTGAAAATTAAAACTTCAAGTGCACGAATAACGAAGGCGAATATGAAGCATGCATATTAGGACTTCAAATGGCATTAAAGCATGGTGTCCACAAGTTACATGTGCGTGGCAACGCCATGCTGGTCATCACGTAGGTCAACGATGAGTGGAAGACTAAAGACCAAAAGCTCACCCAGTACCGTGCTCATCATATGAAACTCGCGACAGAATTGAAAGGGGTCCACTTCTCTTTTATGAATAAGGCCCAGAATGCTTATGTAAATGCCTTGGCAACCTTAGCATCTTGGCTCTCAGTACCAGAAGACTGCGTAGTGGAGATATCAGTTACGTGTGCAGAACAACTAGCCCACCGCATGAATATAGAGGAAGCAGACACAGCAGAAAAGCTTCCATGGTACTACGATATCAAGATCTTCCTAGAACCAGGGAATCTCCCAACCAATTCCTCAACCACAAATAAGAGAACCATGGCACAACTGGCATCCAAGTACGTATTGGGAGCAGGACACCTGTACAGAAGGTACTATAACCAAACATTGTTACACTGCGTAGACAAGAAAAAGGCCGACATCTTAATGCTTCAAGTACATGCAAGAGTCTATGGCCACATATGAATGGAGTGCTCCTGGCCAAGAAGATTATGCTGTAGGGTTATTTTTGGTCAACCATGGAGGCAGATTGTTGTCAGTTTGTGCGTAGATGCCATAATTGCCAAATACATAGGAACATTATCCACGCGCCTCCACAATCACTACACAACATGTCATCGCCATGGCCCTATTCCACTCGGGGAATAGATGTCATTGGAGCCATTCATCCCATAGCCTCTAACAATCATCGCTACATCCTGGTAGCAATCGACTACTTCACAAAATGGGTGGAAGCAGTCTCCTACAAGATAGTTACTACGGCAGCAACGGAGAAATTCATTAGAAACAACACCATAGCACAGTACGGGGTTTCACACGCCAATATCACTAACAATGGAAAGAACTTTATCGCCCAGAGGATCGAGGAATACCTGCGTAATTTCAAGATTAAACACCACAAGTCCTCCCTTTATCGGTCGTAGATGAATGGCGTCGTCAAGTCTGCCAATAAAAATCTCACCAAGATCCTGAAGAAGATGGCAAAAACTCATAAAGACTGGCATGAGAAGCTCCCATATGAACTGTGGGCATACAGAACATCAGTTTGAACCTCAACACGAACAACTCCCTATTCCCTAGTATATGGCATGGAGGTTGTCCTACCATTGATGTGGAGATTCCATCACTCAGGATCCCAAGAGAAGCTGAACTCGGAGAGGCAGAATGGGTTGAAGACCGTTGTCTCCAGCAAAACCTCATTGATGAACGCTGACTACAGGCCCTACACCATGCCCAGTGCTACCAAAGGAGGATGGCGAGATCCTACCAAAAGAAAGTTCGACCTAGGAGCTTTACGCCAGGAACCTTGGTCTTGTGAGCCATCCATATCCCTGACACTCACGGTAGATTCAGACCTAACTAGCGCTGCCCCTATATCGTCAAGTAGGTTTTTTCTAGGGAAGCTGTAATCCTCAAGGACATGGACCACATTAAGCAATCGAAGTCGGTCAACTCATGCTACCTGAAGAAATATTACCAGTGACATGGAGTCGTATCCTTGTCTTGCAAAGCTCTTCTACTGCATTTGCACATGCATTATTCTCTCTATTCATGCATTTTGCATCATCCCACACTCATGTTTTTCCTTTGCACTCATTCTGCACGCATTGCATCTCAACACAAAAGCATCAAAAAAAAATTCATGCATGCACGCATTAATAAGAGCACTAGTAGCATCTGCATAAGCATATGTCCGGTGATGAAAATCAGATAAGCTTGCCTGTTAGGGAAAGGGGGTCTATTCCTCCTCAGTCGATACTACATAGACATTCTAGTAAGTGAGCGAGCCACCACTCATTGAGAACAAAGTGACAAATCCAAACGCTCCAAAGGACCTACACCTCTAGAGAGAGATAAAATGTTAGAATGTGAGTGAGTGTGTGAGCAAAAAAATACTGTCATGAATAAGGGAACTAAAAAAAAAAAGGAGATAGAAGACGCAGACAGAAATTGGCCCTAAGAGAAAGAGGTGAGTGGAGTAACTCTGTCCCTATCGCATAACTTGGAGAAGAGTCGAAGCATGTACTTAAAAAGGATCCACACCGCCCAAGGGATTAGCCACCCCTCACTCACCATCAAAGTAGCAACTGCCTAGGATGTCTGTTCCACCACACAACCCAACAAACCACTACCTCACCCTTTCTAGAGCACCACCTACAATCTAGGATGTCTAGGTAGTATCTGGTTATTTGGAGATTTCCTCCTTCCCAACGATAGGCATTATAAGCTTTCCAAAAGATGAGGGCAATAAAAATAGCAAAACAATAAAAATAGCATCATTCATTCGTGCATAACTCATGACCATTCATCTCATCCACTTTGCAAGGCACCGCTTCATTCTTGAACCAGGGGCATGCCAGCTGCCTTTTGGGTTGAGAATTTAGCAAAGGATACCCAAACCAGGGGCATGTCAGCTGCCTTGTGGAAGAACCTCCTGTATCTAACCAGGGGCATGTCAGCTATCTTTTGGTTAGGCACACGTAAATCTGTTACAACATACTTTGAGAACATGATACTCAACCAAGGGCATGTTAGCTGCTCTAATGGTTGAAACCCCATAATCTACCCTAGGGCATACCAGCTACCTCATGTGTGGATGCACCAGGCCAGTACTTTGGTCACATACATGTTCATGGCCTTACTGATCCAAACCTTTAATGTCAAACCAAAGGGCACGTCTACTGCCTTTTGGAGTAGGATGAGCAGTTTACAAAGTAGTCAAATGCAGAGAGGAGGCCTTTCTTCAAACATTCATGCAAGTAAACTATCCCTCAAACACCACAGTAACAGGCACGGGATTCCTGAGGATGAAGCCCAGTCAGAGCCCAGGCACATTTCCAGCCTCGACACTTACGCAGGTCTCTGGTACACTTTACAGAGATGAGTTGCAAGACACAACAATTCGTGATGGCAATGGGGGTTGTAGTCATTACTTCCAGCCTCTACCACGATTCTTCAGAAGCAACCTATCTAGCGGTGAAAACTTTGTCCTCGAATTGTGTAGTATCTCTCTCAAGGTTGAATGCTATAGTTGACTTCTTAAGCACCCAATGTCAGCTCTGTCACCTGACAATCCCAACCATCGATGTGGGTGTTTGTTTCCCACCAATTTGGGGGTGCTTGGTCTTGACTAGGTAGTAACCAAGATCTCTTGCTGAGGCTAAGCACACGAGTTAGTCCATTGGCCTATTGTTCAGTTCACTCAGTCCCGATTTTGACATTCAATCTTAGCCATGGACTGGTCTTTCTGATACTCCATCCATTTCTACTGCACCCTTTTTATTTGCATTAGACTTTATAAAATATTGTTGAGTCGAAAAAAGTTATTTGCCATTCTGAATATTTTTAGTATGTTCTACAGACATGAATCAAGAGAAGCCGCAGCTCCCCTAATGATCATGGGTTTCTCCACGATGGTCGTACCGATGCGTTGCTCAGATGTTTTCCAAACGTGGATTGGGAAGTTAATAGACAGTGATCGCGATAAGCTGCGAACTTGGGACATCTACTCAAAAATCTTAGACATTGCAAATGTGGAGGTCTCCCGACACTTTTTGTGTGCAGCTATCCGGTTCTGGAAGCCTGCAAACTACGTATTCTGCTTTAGAAGAATTGAATTGACTTTTACCTTGAAGGAGGTCCATCAGGTGTGCTGTCTACCGAAGTTTCTCGGGCCCACTGTGTTTATGTGACATGACAGATACTCTTTAGTATTGAGTGAACTGATTGGCCTGTCAATCGATGATTGTGGTCGTCAACTTATCTGTACTGATGGACAATCTTCCATGCTACAACTGACCTACTTTGACAAGGTAGTCAAGATGCACACCTTCTTGGGCGATGAACTGTGGCTGAAAGGTTTTGTCATCCGCTTCTTAGGTGAGCTGGTGTTTAGCTATAGTCGGACAGTCGTGAACATCAAGGTCACAGAGATTGCTTTGGCAGTGATAACCCATTAGATAGACCTAGTCCCAGTTATCCTGGCAGAGACTTACCGGGCTCGAGACCTGTCATCGCGACGATGCCAACATTTCTATGGTTGTGGAGCTTTTGTACAGGTATGGTTGGCAGCCCATCTAGGTGTAGAGGTCTTATGCCCTCAACAGTCAGCCTTTGAATCTTATTCTAAAGTAGTCATGCTCACACACTCACCTTAGTTCGCACGGAGTATGAGCTACTAGAGAGTTTGACAGAAGACAAGGTGACCTGGCGCATCATTCCTTCGACAACTCACAACTTTGAAGCCTTCTTCAATACTGCCGACATGTAGCTTATCATCCTCCCAGGGCTGACCGGTGGTGTTGAATATCATCCAATTCGTGTGATGCAGTAGTTTGGCTACCGACAAGATTCCTTTGCTCAAAGACCAATGCCAGCTCGTTTCCAGGAGTACCCTCTGAGCTCTTATGCTATGACCAAGGAACTATCACACCTACTTACTGGCTCCATCCGATCGAACGATCTCACCGTCATAGAAGGGAACGGTTGTTCAGCTGATTATGAAGTCGAAGTTGAAGAAACCTAACCGATCTGTAGAGCTGTTCCGAGCCATACACGGTTTCCCAAAGCTAAGAACTCTAAGAGATCCAGAGATGACACAGACTCTTGATATTTGTGTTATGCTACTTGTTCACTGCATGCTGAAATAAGTGTAATCACTTCATTATATTCAACTGCTATAATAAGTTCATTGGAACACATTTGCCAGCTTGTTTGGATGCTTGTGATTGATATGAAGTTGAAATCGCCGTTGCGACAACACATGCTTACCTAGTTCAAACGGGACATCTCTCCTACCTGTCGACTTGGCGCTGGGGTCTACCCAGCTAATAGTCAAGAATATTGTTTTGATGCCTAGGCCTGAACCAATGAAGCCGTCATAGACTTCTGTACCAGGTAGGGCAGAATCCAATTATTTTTCCTTTCGACTTTGCTCCGATCGGACAAAGTCATATCGGATTTTCACTCTAGTCTTGCGGAATCAAATCTACTCAGTTGGACTTGCTCTAGTCGAACAAGTCTTATTTTCATCATCTTCTAGGCCTCGAGCGAGGCCTAGAGCAGGCCCCATAAAGTAAACTATCATTCAGGTTGATATTCTAAACTATCACTTAAGCTGATATCCTAAACTATCACCCAGGTTGATAACCTAAACTAACACTTAGGCTGATATCCCAAACTATCACTTAGGCTGATATCCTAAACTATCATTTAAACTGATAACCTAAACTATCACCCCTTTGGTTGACAGGTCTGATATCCTGTCATGCCCTTTCCTTAGGTTGATATCTTAAATTATTATTTAGGCTGATATCCTAAACTCACTTAGGCTGATATCCTAAACTACTACTTAGGTTGATATCCTAAACTATCACCCAGGCTGATATTCTAAACTATCACTTAGGCTGATATCCTAAACTATCACTTAGGCTGATAACCTAAACTATCACCCCGTCGGCTAACAGGTCTGATATCCTGTCATGTCCTTTCCTTAGGCTAATATCCTAAACTATCACTTAGGCTGATATCCTAAACTATCACTTAGGCTGATATCCTAAACTATCACCGAGGCTGATATCTTAGACTATCACTTAGGCTGATATCCTAAACTATCACTTAGGCTGATATCCTAAACTATCATTAGGCTAATATCCTAAACTATCACCTAGGTTGATATCTTAAACTATCATTTAGGCTGATATCCTAAATTATCACTTAGGCTAAGTTCCTAAACTATCATTTAGGCTGATAACCTAAACTATCACCCCTTCGGCTGACAGGTCTGATATCCTGTCATGTCCTTTCCTTAGGCTGATATCCTAAATTATCACTTAGGCAGATATCCTAAACTATCACTTAGGTTGATATCCTAAACTATCATCCAGGCTGATATCCTAAACTATCACTTAGGCTGATATCCTAAACTATCACTTAGGCTGATATCCTAAACTATAACTTACGCTGATATCCTAAACTATCACTCAAGCTGATATTCTAAACTATCACCCAGGCTAATATCCTAAACTATCACTTAGGCTAATATTCTAAACTATCTTTTAGACTGATAACCTAAACAATCACCCCTTCAGCTAACAGATCTAATATCCTGTCATGCCCTTTACTTAGGCTGATTTCCTAAACTATCACCCAGGCTGATATCCTAAACTATCACTTAGGTTGATATCTTAAACTATCATCCAGGTTGATATCCTAAACTATCACTTAGGCTGATATCTTAAACTATCATCTAGGCTGATAACCTAAACTATCACCTTGTCGGTTGACAGGTCTGATATGCTGTCATGTCCTTTCCTTAAGTTGATATCCTCAACTATCATTTAGGCTGATATCCTAAACTATCCGGTTGACCACCGTCACATTGTCCAAAGTGGGCTGATACCCCAAACTATCCGGTTGACATCCATCATCAGTCTACTCTCGGTCAGCAAGTTCGATATCTTGCCATGCTTCCTTTTAGGTCGAAAGGTCTATCAGTTTGCCAAGTTCCCCCTGTCATGCGACGAGCTCGATAGTCTTGTCCGGGCATCCCACGGCATGAGTTGGGAAATCCCTCATACTACCCTCCGTGGGTTGGTGGACTGCCCACTCGTTTTCATGCATCAGTTGCATCTTGCGCATCATGCATCATTTAGCATTAGGGTCAACCCTTGCATCAACATCATGCATTAGCCACGAGTCGTAACTCTTCATGCATCCACCGAATAAGTAGTTCATGGCCCCACAACAAATACCACCCTCTCGTAGACTCAGGCGAGGTGTCTTGTCAACCTTGAGCATCGGTCTCGGTTTCCTCGACCTCGCTCAGGGAGGGGCGTCTGTAGACATCTGGATTTCACAGTCACTTGGCAGCAAGCTCCTCTAGAAAGATGCTTTGGTTGTAGCTACCAAACCTAAACACTAGCTCCACCTAAACCCTAGCCCATATAGGCCCATTTAAACCCACACAAACCCATTCTGACCAAATTTAAGCAAAAATCCATAATCAAAAGTCAAAACCAAACAAAACTCACATAAACCATCAAAAAAAACCTAAAAAAATCAAGTAAAAACTTTAAATCCAAACCAAAACCACATAAAATCCACTTAAACCACATAAAATCCAAATTACTAAGTAAAAACCCTAATTAAAACCAAAATCAAATAAAATCCAGTTAAACCATTTAAAATGCAAATTAATTAAGCAAAAACGCTAATTAAAATCAAAATCAAATAAAATACATGTAAACCATTTAAAACTCAAATTAATTCAGCAAAAACCCTAATTAAAACCCTAATCAAATAAAACTCAATAAAATCCATTGAAAATTAAATAAAATTAAATAAAAACCCTAATCCAAACAAAAATCAAGCAAAAAAACGAATTAAATCAAATCCCTAATAAAAACCAATTAAATCAAAACTTAAACTAAATCCTTAATTAAATCAAGTAAAAATTAGTTAAATCTAAATTTAAAATTAATCATATTCAAAACTTAAATCAATTAACCAAATCCATTTAAACCCATTAAAACCATAAAAAAAACTAAAATAACCAAATCCAAAAACACTAATTCAAATCAAATTATGAAACCCAAATCCTTAAAAATTACAAATACTTAATTAAAATCACAAAACCTAATCAAAAACCCTAATCATAAAATCCAAACCTTAAAACCATAAAAAACCTAAAATTAAAACCCAAAACCCTAATCCTTAAAACCTAGAACAAAATCCCTAAACCCTAATCACAAAAAAAAACCCTAAAAAATAATTAAAACCACTTGATTAAACTTAAAACAATAAAAATCAAAATCTTAATTAAAACCATAAAAAAACCCTAAAACTAAAACCCAAAATCCCTTAAAATCCTAAAAACAAAAAACCCTAAATCAAAAGCCCACTCGTAGGCCCAAAATCCAACCCAATACATCATCCATTTTCATCAATCAAAAACTTTGGCAACCAGAAAAATAATTCTGGCACCTCCATCATCTCCTACGACCCCCCTCGAGTTTTCCGGCGATATCTCGAGATCTTTGGAGCATATCTCCTTCTCCCGCATGATCTCCGGCCAATCCCCCTTCAGCTCACGCTTGATGGAATGGTCCTCAACCATCGGAGAGGAATGGACGACGTTGGAAGGCTTCACCGGTGTATAAAACACCTTACCGTCGACTAAGACAGGCACCGTTCAAACCCACAAAGAAAACTCCTTAAAACCCAGAAGCCCAGCAATCCCCCACCTTTAGAGCCCTCCTCTAGTACTTTTATAGCCCATCACTTTGCAGCCCAGAGCCGTCGGTCCAAAGGAGCGCCGCCGTCGACCAGTCTCGCCGGGAGGAACAATAGCCCTATCCAGGTAACCCCCTCCTTTCTTTTAATTTCAAATCATTGTCTTGGGTCCAATTGAGCCCCTAAAGTCCTCTGAATCAAGGCTCGTCGGGCATACGAGCCCTACACATGGTCTCACCCTTCTCTAGTGGTGGGTTCACCACCACCAACGAGGCTAGTGGCCTCCTGGGTCAAGATGAGGCCCCTTGGGCCTCTCCTCCTTCCTGAGCTTCCATCGCTCAGGAAGGGTCCCGCTGGCCTCCTAAGGCTAGAAACGTCGCCGCTGCTCTACAACCACCGACAACTACCATAGAGTCCATTAGAGCCCTCCGAACGCTCTCGCCACACACTACCACCTTAGGAGGATTCGCCTCTTTGCTAGAGATCTCTCCAAGCAGCCAGGCTGCTGTCCCAGACCCCAGAGCATCGCCTCTACCTCCGCGACGTTTGTCTTTGGCATAGGAGATGGTCAGAGCCATCCAAACATCCCTGGCCCTCGCTGACGCCTCTGGAAGATTCGTCGTGCCGCCCTCGAGGTCCTCCGCCTGCCGCTACTTCGATTTAGCAACCACACTGCCACTAGTCATCTCGTCGTCGTCCTCCTCAGCGCTAGTCGACCCATCATCGGAGCTAGAGGAGGGGGCATCTCAGACCGCGCCAGCCTTGTCCAACATGTTGGAGAGCCTCGCTATCATTATCCTCAGCTTCCTGGACCATCACCGGAGCCCTCCCATCGCTGTGCCGCCGCTAGAGTCCTGCCAGAGTCCTTGCAAGAGACTGGGCGCCGGTGAAGTTCGAAAAGAAGGTTTTAGCTTAGGCCCTGTAGTTTTAGGAGTTTATATTTAGGTCCTTAGGATCATTACTTTTAGGTCCTATGTTTTTGCATTTGAACCCCTGTAATTTTAAATAAGTTTTATTTCTTTTGTTATTTCTGTAAAAATTGCATATGGCCCCTACGTGTTTCATTTTCCTCATGACTAGTACATTAATATTTATTTCTTCACACTTAAGCCCCAGGAATCATGTTTTCTTTGCAACTAAGTCCTAAAAATTTGCATGAAGCCTCCAGAGCCTTTTAAAATAAACTTTCTTTATGAAATTTGCATTCTGAGCCTTAAGAGATTTTATAATCACACAGAACATCTTAAAAACTTAATTTTTCATCACATTTAAAACTTGGAACTTTGCATGAAAACCCCTAAATTCATTAAATACAATTATAGAGTGTAGGAAATTTGTATCCATCCCCTTAGTTTAATTTTAAATTCATTAATTTGGGTTTGAATTGTTTTCACACACATTTTTGACATTTTTTCACTTTTTATTTGTAATTTTGCACTTAAATATAGTTTTCATTCTAAAATCATGTTTGCAATGTAAAATGATCTTTAATTTCATATTTGGGTCACATTTACACATCTTATGTAAATTTTACACATTAGACCCTAAACTTTCATAAAATTACTAAAACACAATTTTCATATATCTCACACCTTAATGCCACATTTTTCTGTTAATCCATGATCTGAACTTTAGCATGAAAGTTTTTGGACAGTTTTCAACCCTGATTATCATCTTTTTGTGGGTTTTGCATTTTACTCCCCAGATCTCTTCAAACTGCAAATATGTGATCTTTCAACATTCACTTCTCACCAAAATGTATTTTTACCTTGATTCATGTGATTTCTTCTGTTCTATGATTTTTGTGAAGTTTTCCAAGTGGATTTACTACTCCTTTGTGAATTTTGCACTTTGGTCTCTACACTTGTCATTTACCATGTTTACATTATTTTCTTATATTTAAAACCTTGTTTCCATCAAGTTTTCTTGTAAATAACAATTTCCCAACATTTTGCATACATTTTTGCATATATTAGATCATGCAAATGCATATATTTATCACACTTAGTCATGCGAAATTACCTAATTGCCTTCCCATGCCATCAATTCATGCACATGCATGTTACTTGTGCACTAAGTCATGCATAATCTCTGTATAAATTATTCTTCAGCATTTTCTACACATTTAGGTACATTTTCATGCATTTTACATAGTTTTTCAATGCACGTGCACATCATTCCATCCTTTTTGAGTAAGCCTGCATTCTATATGATTTTTCGTGGATTTTTCCTCAGTTCGTTTTCGGATTCCTTCGCTTGACATTCGATTTGATTCCCTTTATTCCACATTTTTGGATTTTTTTTGATTTGATTTGGATTTCATTGCCCATGGGCATACATTAATTGACCTAAAGGCCCACATTGGCCCAATTGCGGATTATTTTCCCTTTTTTTACTTTTACGATATTTTCCCTGATTCTGATGATTCGGGTTAACCCCACATTTGATCCCTTTGATATCGGTATGGTTTTCTTGAACATTCTTTCCAGAAACTTCATTATTTCATGTGATTTTCTTCAAATGTCACCATTTAGTCGTTTTGCATGGACTTCTTTGCATATTTTCCATTTTGATTTTCGTGATGTTTTCTTCCATTCTGATGATTTGGGTCAATCGCATTTTTGATTCTCTTGATGTCGGTATGATTTTTCGGGTCGTTCTCGCCAAAACACCGTCATTTCATATGATTTTCTTTGTTGTTTCATGTTTCATTATTCCGTCATTTCCTGTGGGTTTCTTTGCAATTTTCGCATACATCTTGCACATCCATCTAGTCATGACTGGGCATTCATATTAGCTTGATTATAGCACAATCTAGGTTTAGCAAGCATTCATTCAATCTCTAGCAAGCGAATCGAACTAGAAAGACCAAGTTCTCGGGTGTACAGGGGTGCCTAATACCTTCCCCGTACGTAATAAGAATCCTTACCTATTCTCTGGTTTATAGACATTTGGCATTTTCATTTGCATCATATGCATTCATCCTTTTTGTGATTTGTTTGTGTTTTCCTCGTCTTTCCCTTAAAAGACTAGGTGGCGACTCCGATTTTTCGTTATATCCTATCTTACGCCTTCGTCGTTTTGGCATGGCTGTGGCCTCTTCCCTTTGGTGCGACTCTGAATCTCCCAAGCAAGCATGGTCACAAAAACCAAGGGTCTCTACGTAGGATTGAAGAGAGAATGCAATCTAGGGTGAGGGCATAGTGGTCAATTCAAGGTTGGTGGTTACAAGAAGTGGGAAAGTCGGGCATTCGGGCAACCAACAGGCAATGCTCTGAAACAGGGTAGTGCGCCATGTTGGTGCGCCACCTAAGTGCTCCAACTAGATGTGCCACAGTGGTACACCAGGTTGGTGAGCCTAGTATAGGTTTGAATTTGAGTTTGGTTAATTGGACCATACAATGGGCTAGTGGACTGGTGTTTGAGGTTTGGATTATGACTTTGGATAGGTTTTGATAGGTTTTGGGTGTTTGGAAATAGGATGAAGTCCGTCACGTCCAGGTCGATCCTTCTGAAAGTTTCACTAGTAAGCTGTCTCAAAATTAGGGTATTTACAACGCCTTTTTTGGTTCTTTAGGGTTTTTGTTTGGTTTCGATTTTGAGAACACATACTAGGTGACAATAGTGTCACTCACACTTGATTTTATTGTATTTTTATTCAAGGTGCATAGTCAAAAGTGCAGTCTAGTTCAAGTACAAATTTCAGAGCCACTTAGTAGTACACAAGTTCTAAGTAGTTAGTTTAGATTATTTATTTGTTAGTTTTAGTTAATTTAGTTGTAATCAAATATTTGCGTAGTATTGATACTATTGTATGGCACATGGGGTGTTACAGAGACAGGTGCCTCATTTCTCTGTTGGTGTAGATGGATGGCTCAAATATGACCTGCGTCTGTACGTACCTCAGGTGGAGGATGTTAAGTAAAGATTGTTGAATGAAGCCCACCAGTCTAGATATACGATTCATCCAAAAAGCACCAAGATGTACAAGGATCTAAAAAGAAACTTTTGGTGGCCTAAGATGAAGAAAGAGAGTGTTGAGCACATGGCAAAATTTACAACCTACCAGATGGTAAAGATTAAGCATCAAAAGCCCAAAGGAATGCCGCAACCTCTAGATATTCTAGTTTGGAAATGGGAGCATATATTGATGAACTTTGTGACAATACTACCCAAAACCAGGAGAAAGAATGGAGCAATTTGGATATTTGTGGACCAACTCACGAAGTCAACTCACTTTCTACCTATGCGAGTAAATCTCCCATTATCACAGTTGACAGAGTTGTATGTGTCTAAGATAGTTTAACTGCATGGAGTCCTAGTGTTGATCGTATCTAACAGAGTCACTCGATTCACATCAAGATTTTGAAGAACATTATAGGAGGCGTTTGGCACCATGTTGAACTATAGTACCACTTTTCATCCTCAAATAGATGGTCAGACAAAAAGAACTATCTAGATATTGGAAGATATATTACAAGCCTGCACTTTGAACTTTGGAGGAAACTGGGAAGATCATTTACCACTGATCGAATTCACCTACAACAACGACTATCACTCCAGCATCGAAATGACAACGTATGACAAATGGAATGGAGTAGTTATGAAATCTATTCTTATACAAATGCTGCTACCAAATAGTAAAAATATTAAAAATACAGTTACTACCAATTCAGTTACATTTTAAAGAAATGCTAAAACTAAAACAAAAATTAAATAAACTTATGTTCCTGTGACTTTCGTTTCACTGACACTACTAACATGTAACACAAAACATCATAGGTAAACAGAGTTTGAGACCAGCACTATATGTCAACCCATACTAATACTGCTACATTATGAAATCAAACATAAAAAATACTAAGTTTTTTATGAAAGGAAAAAAAGCATCACTTGAATATATCCTTATATAACAAAATAAATATAGGAAAAAAGAAACATGAAACTATTGTTGATTCTGGAATAATAAATCAAGTATCACAAATGAATAAGGGAGAAACCAATTTCATTGAATCATCTGCCATGAAAAATGAAAAAAAGAAACACGAAGCTATTGTTTATTCTAAAATAATGAAATAGGTATCACTAATGAATAAAGGAGAAACCAATTTCATTGAATCGTTGACCATGAAAAATGACAACAACACGTACATCTCATAGAAATAATTACTTACCTGCATCCAGAATCAATACACCGCAAACCAAAGCTTGAGAACACCCTGAGAATAAATCCGACGAATGAAGAAACCAGGGGACAAAGAATGGACGATGTCGGCCAATAATGGTAAATGTTACACCTTCTCCTAATAGCATACTAATCGTCTTCCCCTAAGAATGTTAACCATTCCTACTAGCACACCTTTAGTCACTTTCTATTAATTAATATCCATAATTAATTATCATAAACTCTCTCTCTATTATTCCCTCTCAATAAAAAACCACTATTATTTAAAAAGTGGTTTTGATACTAACCCTAAGATTAATATCCAAAAGTTATCATTGATTTTCCCTCAAAATAACATTTTAAGGTAAAGTGCATCTAAACGATATATATATATATATATATATAGGCAAATTTTCAGATAGGGTCCGACCTTACTTAAGTTAACTGAGGCCAATGAATTTTTTCAGTAAATCGTGTTGTATTTCATTTATAAATTACTGAAAAATTAATATTAGTGTTTATTGAAAAGATAATTTCAATATTTACTGAAAAAGATTGAAATTATAATTTCAGTAAATTGTAGATTAAAATATACATAGTTTATTGAAAATATGCATGGACCTGATCATTACTCATATAGGCTAATTTTCAGATAAGACCCGACCTTACTTAAGTTAAGTGAGGTCCTTGAATTTTTCAGTAAATCGTGTCGTATTTCATTCATAAATTACTGAAAAATTAATTTTAGTGTTTACTGAAAAGATAATTTCAGTATTTACTGAAAATGATTGAAATTATAATTTCAGTAAATTGTAGATTAAAATATACGTAGTTTACTGAAAATATGCAT
>JAMKQA010015902.1:0-49026 GCA_024699735.1 Posidonia australis
AGGACAACAACGACGTTGTCATCCCAACAGAACTTAATCATGCGATGGAGGGTTGAAGGAATGATTTGATGCTTGTGAAGCCAAGGGCGTCCAAGCAATAGATTAAAAGAAGGTTCAATATCAACGACGTAGAACTCCACGTCGAAGCGAGCAGGGCCAATGGTCAGGGGAATGATAAGAATTCCAAGCGCATCATGATGCGTATTATCAAATGTTGTCATCCATTTCACAACTGGTATAACGTCCTCGGCCTTGAATCCAAGTGCATTTGCTGTGCACAAGGGGCAGACATTAAGGCCTGCTCCATTGTCTACTAGGGTGAGGGGGATGCGAAAACTTTGATACTGCGCAGTGATGAACAAAGGAGAGTTGTGGTTGGTGCCAAAAGGAGGTAGTTCTTGGCTGTAGAAGGAGATGACCTGAGGTGCAGCGATCATTCCTACCATGTTCTCTAGGGTAGCAGGCTTTATAGACTGGGATACATGGACTGCTTGAAAGACCCTAAGGAAAGCTTCCCTATGCTCGGCCGACGTATGGATTAGATCCCAAATGAAAATATCGGCTCTAACCTTCTTTAGCTGGGCGGTGATGTCAGTTGAACGTTGGCTGCTAGTGGTAGGATAGGATGGTGCTACTCCACGCCTAGGCGGCTGAGGAGAATGTGCCTGGGATTGGGCAAGGGTTACTGCTATTGGTGTTGGTGGCCTAGATGACTAGGCCTGCAACTGGTTAGGGACTTGGGTTAAGGTGTTGTCCTGGTGGCTGGGGGTTTGTACACTCTACCTGATCACGTCACCTCTACACACATTCCTGTGGCATAATTGTAAGGAAGACGATGCATGTCGCGGGTTAGAGTAACAACAACTGGGGGACGAGCTGCTAACTGTACAGGTGCGGTTGAGGGATTAGGGCAAACAGGGGTATTTACCTGGGGGCACTGGTAATATTGGTGAGGGTACTGGTGGATCCAAGGGTGTGCTGGCTATGTTGGTCTGGATTGGGGCCAGGCTGCTAAATAAACTAGAGCTGAAAGCTGGGGATGAGCTACTGGTGGCACCTCAGGGTTCTCCGACTCACAGCAGGACGGATCACAGAAATAGATTCCTTGGCATTATTGAGGAAGGCACGATATAGACGGTGGGGAAAAGGAGAAGATACATCATGAATCAAGGCGGTGGGACAGATAGGAAAAGAAACTGATCAAGAAGGAACAGAAGAAACATAGTCAACTCACGAGGAACCTAGCGCTCCCGGAGGCAGATGCTGCGGCAAAGGCTAACTGACTATGCTGGGGTGTGCTGAATGTGCCTGCTGTGCTGGGTGTGCTGCTGGGGGATGTGCGGGGGTGGCTGCCTGGGTGTCAATTACAATGACCTGCTGGTCAATCAAATCCTGGACAGTGTCCCTGAGTGTGAGACAATTGTCCGTCGTGTGGCCAGCCACACGGTGGAAATTACAGAACGCATTGGCATTATACCAGGCTGGCAGCGGATTAGGCGGAGGGTGTACCTTCGGCAACCTCAGCAAAGATGCGACTTTAGGGAATACCATGCTCAACGGCTCCACTATAGTGTTGTCGGTCACGGTGTTGTCGCTTCGACTGTGGATGTGCCAACGGTGGGCGCGTCCTAACCGGTGGGTTAGGATATACTGGTGTGGCAGTGGGGGTGATATGCGATACATGCTATGTTGTAGGTGTAGGCATGGGTGCATAAACTACTTGGTGCTGCGGGGGCTGGCGGACATCTGCTAGTGCAGCAAGGGATCTAATGTAAGAAACTGTATCCTTGGAGGGATCCTGCCTCCCGGGTGGATTGGCGTTGGGGTTGCTGTTGTTGTTGCTGCTAGGGCCACTATGTGAGGTAGTGGCCTGCTTGGCAAATGCAAAGAGTGCTGGAAAACTGCCGCCGCGCAATGAACTCTCAACATGGGTGCCCGCCCGAAGCAGTGCAGAAAAGGTGGTGACAGGCTGAATGTTAAGCAGAGCCCCGACCGTTGGCTGTGCTCCCCGGATCACTATCTTAATAGACTCCTCATCAGAGGGTCTATCCTTGACCAGTGAAGCCAAAGAGCACCAACGTCCAAGATACTCCCCAAATGCTTCTTGGGGTCTCTGCTTGAGAGCGACTAGGTCCTCCCGCTTGGGGACTAAGTCGAGGTTAGAGGAGTATTGCTCCAGGAATGCCTGTGTAAGGTCATCCCAAGTCCTGATGGTGGCCATGTTGAGGGAAGTGAACCACTTCAACATAGGCCTTGTGAGACTCTTCTGGAACAAGCGGATCAACAACCTTTCGTCAGCCTGAAGCTGAGTGAGGTCTCTGCAATAAGCTTTGAGGTGGGCAATTGGGTAGCCCCTACCATTGTACTTCTCAAATTCCGGGATATGAAAATTCGGGGGGAGAGTCGTCTCTGGGAAATAACAGAGGTCCCAGAATTGGTAGGACTGGCGGTCCCCACCTTGCACTTGCTGGAGAGTGTGCTCTAGATCGTTTACTCTCGCGAGGAGAGCATCTGGAGCTACTGCAGCTGTGGATAGTGCAGTAGAGGTGGGTGCCGTGTACACTATATGGGTCATCCTTAAGGGCTCCTTCGGATCCACCATTCCACCGTCTGGTGCTACGGCAGGATGGCCAGTGTACCTGTGCATGGGTGCAGTGTGCTGTGTGTGATAAAAGGGTGAAGGAAAAGCAGGAGGTGGTGCAACTAGTGGTGCAGAATGTGGGAGCAAGAGTTGTTAGACCGGGATGGTATCAACACTCGTAGATGGTAATGCTCCCGCCGGCCTAGGGGCTGGCCACCAGAGGAGGGATGCATGCTGAGGTGGGTGCCGTGCTGGTGTAACAGAGGGTAATGCTGACACCCCTATTGCCGGAGAGACAAGGGATGGCGACGACTGTGGTGGGAGTGCAGTAGGTGCAAACTGTGGTCCTAAGGCTAGTTGCACAGGCAACTCGGGAGCTAGGAAAGACAAAGCTGAGAAGGGCTAGAGTGCCAGTGCCAATCCCTGCAGCTGCTGGACGAGGGCCGACATCTGTTGCAGCTGCGCGGTTGCGGGATCGTCACCGGTGTCTCCGAAGGAAGGAGGCAAGACAAAGGGAGAAGCAAAAGGCTGGGATCTCAGTTGTCCAAACTGGGGGATAGCTACTACTGAAACAGCCGCTGTAGGAGGAGGAAGGCTAGTAAACACAAAGCCCTGGGGAGAGACAGGCTCGATTGCTGTGGCCTCGACAGCAGGAGAAGACTAGGCAGGTGATCCCGATGGCGGGTTTGCCACGGGAAAACGGAAATGAGGTGATGGAGGTCCTCTAGAAGCTAAGGAAAAAGTGGAGGCAGTAGAAATAACAGGAACGGACATATAGGAAGAGTGTCCCGAGATAGGGACCTCCTCCTAGACAGTAGGGAAAAGGGACTCGCCAGCATGCTGGGCCATCGCGGATCGCGAGCGAGTGAGGATTGGACTGCGGGTTGGAAGAACAGGATGAACCCTAGGACGAGCTATCGTCGGAAGTGACGAATAACTCGGAAAATGCGATCAAAAATGAGGTCGCAAACAAAGTCAGTGAAAGGAAAGATCTTGAGCTCAGACTGAGGAAACTCACAGATCAGAACTCCAATGCACAAAAAAAACAAATCAGCAAGATGCAATGATTATGGTGGTATGCAATGCGAATGCATACTTCTAGTATACACTCTCTCACCAACTAGGGGTGTCCTATCAAGCTGTCTACTCTGGGTTCACACACTGGGGTGAATAGGTCTCCGACTCGAGGTTAGAAATAATAAGCTCCTCGTTCTAAATCCTAGCCAAAGCATAGGCAGTGAACGAGTGGTGCTTTCGGAGCCTTGACCTCTACCAAAGCAGTCGGCTGTGCCGCTTTACTAACACCAGCACGACCCCAGTTAAGGGGGAACAAGCCCGATTTTTCATCCTATGCCAAAGCCATTAGAATGAACCACCGGAACATGTCCTTCGTAGACTGTGTAGGTAAGCCTAGAGAGGAGAGGATGCATGCCCTATATAATGTATGCAAAGTATGCTTTATGTTTTTTACTTGCAAGCTTATCAAACCATGGGGAAATCTGCAATTTGTCCCTAGTTTGCCTTATGCTCGATTATTTTGGTTGTTATGTTTTCATTAACTAGAAAAGGTGAAGCAAGCATGTCACTAATCTCCTAGGCATGGCATAACCAGAAGGGAAATAAACATGCAAGTAGACATGAATAAATAAATGAAAACATGTGCTACAATATGTGCAAGCGTGGTGGCATGGCAAATGTGTGAACAACATAGCAATGGCAATGCATGCAAAAAGATACCACTTAAAATGAAAGCATGGCAAGGAAAAACAAAGCAAGAAAGGAGAAAGCCGATGCAAAAGAGAAACCAAAACAAAGCCTGGATCTGGTTATCCCCAGCGGAGTCGCCAATTTCTGTAACCATGCCGTCGAGGATGGCAACAAATAATATATGTGCCAAAGTCGGCAAAGCCACGGCAAAAATAATATATGCAAATGCAGGAGTCGCCACCTAGTCTATTCAAATGGAAGACGAGGAAAACCATATAACATGAAAATCATGCAAAACAATAAAAGAAAAGTATTCGTAAACCAGAAATGCGGGTAAGGATCCCTATTACGTACGAGGAAGGTGTTAGGCACCCTCGTACGCTCGATAAATCGGTCTTCTATTGGTTTCTCTCTTGCTAATGAAATGTCAACTTTCCAGCCTTTGCTATACGCCCAAGGGCGATATGCCATGCCATGCTAATGAGTGTGGTATCTAAAATATGGCTGCATGATGTGTGGGGGTGTGTCCTAATGCTCAGAAATATCGCTCCTGTGCCAGGTCAAGTGTTGATGCAATAATATTGCATAATAAGATCAAAGATCTAATATCTTGAGCGATTTATCATCCTTTCTTACTATATGCCTAATGCAATCTAAAATGCATGAGAAATAACTGAAAACAGATCTGTGCCTACCTAATGCATCACAGAAGAAAACCAAAGGAAAACCCAGAATCAAATCGGGTCAAGCAAGCCAGCAAAAACATGTGAAAGCCTATTGAATGCTACTGAGAACAGGCCAATGAGCCTATTTGGTGTGCCAGACTGGTGCTCCAGTCTGTTGCGCCACCTATGTGCACTTAGGTGGGCTAGGAAAACATGCTGAGGGAAAAACAGAAAGCATACAAAACGAAAACATCAGAGGATGCACTCTGGAAAAGTTCGTAGTAGAATCATTCTGTAAAACTTGGAAGAAACATGAATTAAAAGTGCAAGAAATGCAAATGCAATGACCTTGCACTCAAGGGCAGGTAGCCTCACGCAAGGTCTCACCTATTTAAGCTAGAATGATGAATGCACGATTCAGTCTGGCCACTGGATCATGGGGCATTGCACATGGTTCTACACAAAGGAGTAAGGCGCAATTGACCTACCAGATTCAGCCTAGAACTGAACATAAAAATAGAGAAAACAGATGGAAAACAATCTGATCAAAACTGAAAAGCATGCAGGTGACATCATGATCCATTAGAGAATCAGTCACAAAAGGAACCAGCTCAAAACCCTGCGATAAAGTCATGCAAGCAATGATGCAATGCGAGTGTTCTGTTCTCTAACCAGTCTAGCGCGCCTTCTGGGTCCGCCAGAGTGGTGCGCTGGAACGGTGCGCCTGAGTGGTGCACGCCAGAGAGTCTGGATCAGACTGCAATCTGGTCCAGAATCCATCCCAGCAGAGATATAGGCTGATTCATGCTAATACAGATCGGTTCATGCCATTATTAAGAACTGAAAATATGATGTGGATGCACACGATCGAAAATCATCATATAAATCATGTATTCAAAGTCAAAATAAGTTGATGGGTTCATGTATGAAAACATGCAAAATGCCTAGGAATAAACATGATCTAGATAACGCCAATCAGAACATATGTAAATGATGATCATAAGCATATAAAGGTGCGTGGCAAAATGCTATGTGCAAGGAAATGAAAAAAGAAGATAACTCATACAGATTTTACACTAGAAACAAATGTATAGATTAGCATGGAGATTATTTTGCATAGAGAGCAAACATGTTTATCATAAAACTTCACAAAAACGTGGAATAAATCAGTCCCTATGTATGATTTCAAGCATGCTTTATTATGTTCCTGAAATGAGATTCAAAGGAGAAAGAGGAGGTAGAAAGCCTACCTCTCAAGATGTTCCTTCTTGAAATATTAGAAATAAAGAGATCCTTGTTTCTTTGGAACAATCAAGGAGGCTTTAGGATGCAAGGAAGTGCTCCAGAAGACGAAAATAAACTGCTGAAAAGAAGGAGAAACTTGTGCAGGAAGCTGGCTCAGAACAGAATGGCTGAATTCAGGATTTCTAACCTCTCCATATGGTTGCCTATGGGTGTCCTTATATAGGATTTTCTCATGGGTAACTCATGGGAATGGGGAGAGCCTCGTACACGAAAAGCCTGGAATATTCCACGGCATATTCGTTGCTAGAGGTAACAGCCATGGGAGGTGGAAAGCTAGTAGCCCCCAACCCACGAAGTGGTGTGCGCCTGGGATGTGTGCCTACTATGTGTGCCACCTATGTGTGCTAGGGAGGTGTGCTAGCTAAGTGTGCTAGGGAAGTGTGCTAGGGAGGTGTGCTAGCTGAGTGTGCCAGGTAAGTGTGCTAGCTAAGTGTGCCAGGTAAGTGTGCTAGCTAAGTGCTCTCCCCAACTTGTCTGGTTTTCTAATTGGGCTGCGGGTCTGCTACGGGTTTGAGGTTGGCTCAAGGATCAGTCACATCCAAAGCAACAACTGGAGCCTTATCAATGAGTCACCTCAAAATCGGGGTGTTTACAAAAGCATAATGGGAGATCATCTTTTTCTTTATTTTTATCTTGATTTTTGTTTAATTTATTCAGAAATCTTCCGCTCTTGACAAATTTCTTGAATTTTCTTTTTAGTAGTGCAATGTCTTCATCATATCTTTGAATTCTTCTGTATCTGAAGTAACTTTTAAAGCTATATTCTTTTTCTTAGAATTTTCAGTTTTTTCTTTTTCTTTTTCCTTTTCTTTTAATTGGACCTCATAGGAAGTTAAGTTTCCTATTAAATCTTCTAAGGAATATGTTGATAAATCCTTAGCCTCTTCTATGGCAGTAGTCTTCTTTTCCCATTCTAGTATAAGAGACCGAAGGATTTTTCTCACTAATTCACTCTGAGAATAATCCTTGCCAAGAGATTGTAGGTTATTAGTTGTTTCATTAAACCTAGTGAATATTTCACTTATGGATTCATTATTTTTCATTTTAAATAGCTCAATTTTATGAACAAGCATGTTTATCTTTGTTTCTTTAACTTGGTTAGTACCTTCATGAGTGACCTCTAAGACATGCCAAGCTTCATGGCAACTCTTGTAATTAGAAATCCTATTAAATTATTATTTGATAACAACACAAAATAAGATGTTTAATCCTTTAGTATCTAATTGAGCTAGTGTTTTTTTCTTCATTACTCCATTCTCTAAAAGAGGTAGAACTCAAGGTAAAGTCATTTATTACTACATCTCATAATTCAAAATTTATTGATTTTAGATATATAATCATTCTACATTTCCAGTAACCATAATTCATTTCATCAAAAAATGGAGGCCTATTAATACTTTGACCCTCTGCAATGTTATTGTTAAAAGAAGAAGAAGCCATAAATTGTAGTACATAATTAATCTAGCTTTAGAAAACCTTACTCTGATACCAATTGTTGGATCAAGTGGCTTCTCTAGAGGAGGGTGAATAAAAAATATTAATTTTAGTTAACACTTTTTCAATTTTTGTTATATTCAAATTAAACAAGATAAGATGTTTCAAACAATCAAAGCAAGCAACAACTAGATGAGTATATATTTGAAAGTTAAACTAATCTCATGCAAAGAAGGGAATGAGAGAAATCGATAACATCAACGATTTATAGTGGTTCAACCAAAACCATAGCCTAGTCCACTCCTCAAGACCCTCTTGAGATTTTTCCTTATACTTAAAAGTAAACACTTAGTTGCGTTGGTAGTCCTACCAACTCGAACTCTGCTCCTTCCATTTCTTGTACCCCAAGAAGCTAGAGCACCTTGTTTGTAGCTTTACAATAGATGAATTCTCCTTTCACAGAGCGCTTTTAATCAATCTTATAATATAGAGCTTGTGGAGAGAAATTTAGGACAAGGATGGAGCACAATTCTCAAGAATTACAGGTACAACGATATGAGTGTCCTATCTAGGCTTATGGGGGTCCTATTTATAGCTAAAGGACCACTAAACAATGTGTCTAATGGCTATAAAAACAGTGATAAACGGCTAGCACGTCTGTATGCTGTTTGGAATTTCAGAATGCCATTTTCATCTTTAAATTGCAACTCACGACCAATTCGATATGCTGGAAAAATCTTGGTATGCCGAATTCTCCTGGTTCGGTATACCATTTTAACCTGGTATGCAGTTTTGCCTTCAACTTATCCCCACAATGTTTTTTCGAAGTTCCATTGCTTATGTCGTTTCTTCTTGGTTCAGTATGTTTGCTATTCTTCGGTATGCCGTTTTGCCTCATTTGATTTTTCACATCCTTATTTTGGGAAGCCGTTGTATGTGTCGTTTCTTGCTGGTTCGGTATATCGATTTTCTCCAGTATGCTGTTTTTGATTCCATCTTTTTTTTTACACATTTACCTTCGGAATGCCAATGCTTGTGTCGTTTCTTCTTGATTCGGTATACCGATTTGGTTCAGTATGCCGAATTCACTCTTCTTTGATTTTTTAACAATTATTCTAAGCATAACTTTACATATATAATTTTCAACATATACACATACATATTACATAGAATTTTACATGACTCAAATATTACAACTCTTTAATCATTAGAGCACTTTTTCCTTAAATGAAAATATACACAAAACTTCATTAGTTCATGTGTTATCATCAAAACATATAACATATTTCCAATAGCATGTACTCTAGAAATACACCCTTGATCAACATGCTAAAACTCAAAGAGAACCTCAAACCTCACACCAAGGAAAGAGAATTGTCTCCTACATAGAAAGGAAGCTGAGCAACTAGGATAACCTAAACCTTGTCCTACACTCACATGACCTCACACAAGGTGACAAGAGAAAGGCAAGCTCAAAGCCTAGGCATATCATAAAAGCCCGCTCACCCTATATAGTGTGGCATTCTAGCATATGTCTAAGAAGCAATGATGGATGAGCTCACCAGAACTAAATGACTTAGAAAGCGCCTAAAAGAGGGGAGAGCACAAAAAATCTGGTACACCATCATAGCATAAGTCCATAAGTTTGTGATTGGCAGGTACTCAAAATAGAGTGAGACAATAGACGACTAGGCGTGTTGTCATAGTGTAAACCTGAAAGGTAGTAATGAGTAGGCATTTATAGAAAAACAAGAGAGGGTAACCTTCAAAGAAAAGAAAGAAAAAAGGAGAAAAAGAAAGAGAAGGCCAAAAGGAAAAGGATAACCCTTGGGAATGTTAAAAGGTGCATTAGGACCAAACATTAGCAAGCAACACAAGAGTTATAAGTCAACGTCGAGAGGTTGTAGTACCATAAGTCTCCCTCACTCTTCCACCACACGTAGGCAAGGGGCCAAAAAACCTAAAGGCTTAAGGGCTGAATAAATAAAGGAAACAATGATCAACTATGGCCAATACAAAGTCTCAAGTTCTCAAATGGTTAAAGCATGATGAAAGGAAAAACTCTCTCATCATAGATAATACAAGACAATAATGCTAGATGTGTAAAAGGGAGGGTTGTGACTATAATCATAAAGGAAAAACCAAAAATAAAAATAAATTAGAGAATCCAGAAAACCAAAAGAAATTGGAAAGTCTAAAAATCCAAACAAATCAGAAAACCCAAGAAAAACCAAAAAGATCAGATAAGTAATGCCATTCACCCTACATGCAAGTGAAAACTTAGTATGTAGGAAAATTAGAACTGGTCTGGCCAGTGATGCAACAATCGAATCACCCAAAATTGGAGTTAACATCCTACTCAAGCATGTCTCATGGCTTGGGTATGTTTTCTCAACAATGACACTACTTTTGTAGTGATCTTTAGAGCATATATGGATGACTTACAATCGGTGTCCATTGGGCTCTAATTTTCTACGTCTTCAGCTGAGGCTAAGACTAATTCCCTCCACCTAATTTCAAATACAAGGGAGTAAATAATAGCATTGCAATACCTTTCCTAGGTAAAAATGACTTAGCCAATGTTTCTAAAGCTAGGAAAGGTATACCATATGATTACTAATAAGTGTCAAGGAAGTGTGCAAGTGGTACAATACCAATAGCCCACACACTGACGGCTACAACAAAAGTCCCACCACAATGCTGCACAAGACAAAAAGCAGAGCGAGACCGAAGAATGAACTTATGCCTTTGAAGTTCATACAATGTAAACAGACACATCACTCTGACTAAGAGGCAAACACTAGTTTGGTAAAGGAAGGATTCACTCTCTCACCTAGTTCTTTACTCATAGAATTCTTTACTTGCTATGTCAAGTTGTGGGACAATAGCACTTTCTCAAGAGTACTTATCACACTTGAGGATGGAAAACACTTGGCCATAACAACTTACATTCATGCATTTTGCAACCAACTGTACCCCACTAGCCTAACCTACCATATGGACCATTCATTACATTGAATGTTGACCCTACATTTGCATTGTCTATTGAATCATGCATCCATGCATTAGTTTTCATGTCATTAGAAGGGGAGCATGGATGAAGCATTGTTCCTTAAGAGTGTTAGAAACCCTTAGAACGTGTGATCCTCCTAAAACAAGCTCAAGTCCCACCTATCATTTTATCATTCCAATTCGAGCAAGCTCTCAAATAGGAAGCTACAATTATTCCATTTTTATTACCTTTTCATTTTTCGATCGGTGAAAGGCTAATTTCCCTACGACCATCCATAGTTTCAGCCCTATTGAAGTGATCTCGACATGGTTGACATGGTCTCGACATTGGCTATGACACATAGCTCAGAAACCTGCTTGACCACTCCATGCTCGAGCCTCCAATATGACGACATCTTTTAATCGAACCACTCAACTGTGTGAGCACGTCCCAAAACTGTGTCTATTCACCCCTTTCCACCACTTGGTTGTGCAATAATTTCTTGAAACTAGGTAGGTCCCACCTTTTTTGTTGTGTGACAATGTCTCAAAACCAAAAGGTGTTTTCATCTTCTATCCTTTATGGAAGACCATTTGTGAGTGAGCTCCCAACTTTAGGAAATGCTCAATAGGGAATGCCATTCTTACCTTGGAGCCAATCTTGTTCCAAGATTAACTCCAAGGAGGGGCATCTGTAGATACCCATTTTTGCATTTCCCAGAGTTGAGTAGAATAGAAAACCTTGAGGAGCCCCAGATTACATGGCTAAAGATTTATAAAATAATTTCTAGATTTTTTCATGATTTCTTTAAAAACATTCTTGATTTTACTTAATTTAAGGTCGTTAGCTGTGACAGAGCTAACATGCTAGAACTAGTAGTAGATTTGATCCTCTTAAGCATTTTCTTGATGTGAGATTGCTAGTTGTGGTAGAGCTAACACTCCTGCCTTACTCAAATTGTTAGCAGATTTAAGTATTTTGATCTTAAAGAAGATGTTTTATGATTTTACGAAATTTTTGAAGTTTTTCCTGGGTTTTAACATATTTCTGTGGATTAAAATAAAAGACAAGGGGTAAACTACAAGAGATCATGATATTGTCACTGTGGCTGGTGATAGACTTCGTCACCATTTCAGAAGGCTAAGGGTCACATTATCGCTTAAACTGGCGACAAGCTAACACTTGGTGCCACTAACACTAGCCACAAGTATCCTAGCATCTCTCTTAACATAACTTTGTCATCTCGGGCTTTAATATGATATATGCGATATTTATAAAATATTATCACAATTTTTCCCATAATTATTATATTTTCTATAATTTTCTAGCACTTAAATATATATATGGAATATCATATAAATCCTTATAAATTTTAATTAATTAAGAAAATTCTAGAAATATGGATGACATCAAATTAAGATTATTTATCTTTATTTTTATTAAAAATGAGATTTTATGTTATCACAATGTTTAAAAAATGTTATAACTATATTTAATTCAAGATATTTTTGAAAAATAATGATAAAATCCAAAATATCTTAATGATTACAAATCCAAATTAAATTCAATATATCCCTATTTTTAAATGATCTATTCCTAATTATTGGAGATTTACATTTTCAAATTTGCTTTACTTAACATTTAAGTTGATTTGAATTTGAAAATTAATTTTAAATATCTTTCCATTATGAAGATGATTTCAAAGATGTATTTGGTCATTATTTGTTATTAAATTCATAGGAGAATATTTTGGGATCTTAATTTTTGAAATTTTACCTTTTTAGTTGCTCGGCTCCTGTAGCTAACATTGAAAATATCATTGCCTTTTTGGTATTTATTTACCACATCAAGCAAATATGGAATCACCAGCCTCGTCACTAGTGCATGCGGCAACACAATGATTCTATTACCAATCACATGAGTAACAACAACAAATATCATATTTTTAAAATTTAAGTGAATTTATTCCTGACCATTGATCTGCCACTCATCCTTGACAAGACTTGATGCCCCCAAACTTTATAAAAATACCCCTATGTTAAGAGTTTAAGGGGGGATGCACATTCAAAACCCTAAGATCCATCTAGAAACCTTAAGAAAGAAAGAGGTGAGCTTTAGAGAGAGAGAGAGAGAGAGAGAGAGAGAGAGACCTTCAAAGAAAGGCATAGCTCCCTCCACCATGTTGAAATCCCCATGGGAGAAGCCTAGATCCATAGAGATCATTGTGTTGAAGGGAGTATCATTTCCAAAGCCAAAGTGTACCTCCATAGCCTCATCCATGCCTTTGTTTCCTCCACTCCACGCCATGAGCATGGGGGTGAAGGGAGTATCAATTCAATTTATTCATTTTTTTCATAATAATGCATCTCATTAAATAAACCCATAGCATATGCATGTGGGGACAATCTCATGGTTAGTTTTAGTTACATTTATGCATGTTATTTGTTTTTTTTCTTCGTCATTTACTACCCCTAGGCTAATTTGGATTCCTTTTTCTATTTATTTTAAAGGGAAGAGTATGTTACATAGCACGAGGACGCCACTAGGCAGTATGCTACCATCGATCTAGTAACCGAGAGCCTGTATCCACTATCAACTCCCGTAGGCGTCTTGTCAGTTGGCATCAGCAAAGGACAAGTGGCGATCAAAATAGAGTCATCGACATACGTGGAAATGATGATGACTCTACATCAACAACCCCCGAAACTCTACCCACAAGCATAATATGTTGTCATTCATGAATGGCTTCTCAAGATATAGCCAAATCTAAATGGTAGAGGAAGACATGGAAAAGACATCTTTCATCACCCCTTTCGGAGTCTTCTACTGCAAGGTGATGCCATTTAGACTCAAGAATGCAGGCACAACTTACCAAAAAGTCATGACAGTGCTATTTCATTACCTCATGCACCATGAAGTCAAGGTTTATATGGTTGATATGATTGCCAAATCCAATGAACCTGAGGATCACCTCTCTTGGTTGAATAAGCTATTTGATTGCTTGAGGCAGTCCAAGCTCCATCGCACTCCTGATAAATGTGTCTTTGAAGTACCATTGGGCAAATTCTTTGGATATATCATTAGCCAGAGTTGAATTGAGGTAGATCCTGACAAAGCAAGTGCAATTATTAATATGCCTCCCCCTGTCATAAAGAAGGAGGTCCGATGTCTACTAGGGTGATTACAATATATCATCAGGTCTATTGTGTAGTTCACCGCCATATGTAAAATGATCTTCAAGTTCCTAAGGAAGAATGCACAGATCAACTGGAGAGAAGAATGTCAAAATGGATTCAATAAAATCAAGCTACTCTTGACTAGTCCTCTAGTTCTGGTACCACCAACGCTAAGATAGCCTTTGCTTCTTTATCTCTCAGCCATGCAACATTCCATGGATGCAGTATTAGGCTACAAGATGAGTCAGGGCCCAAGGAAGGAGTAGTATATTACCTGAGCAAGAAATTCAATACCTGCAAAGCCAAGTGCAGCTTAATCGAAAAAGTTTACTTATCCCTTGTCTAGACTGCCCAGCCAATGAGACATTATATGATAGTGTATCCTATTATTTTCCTGTGCTAACATGATCCTATGAAATACCTGTTAAAAAAGCCAACATTGGTAGGCAAGTGCATCATGTGTTAGGTGTTGTTATTCCAATATGACATCTCCTTTGTTACGTCAAAAATCCATGATAGGGTAGGCTATGGTAAATCACTTAGCTAACTTACCATTGCCAGAATATCAACCCTTGCATATGCAGTTCCCTGACAAGGACATCCTGTTCACAATTGAGGATTCAAAATCTCGAGAGCCCAAGGTCAAGTTACAGTGGCACCTATACTTCGATGGCGTTGTTAAAAAGTGAGGCATGGGCAATGATGTAGTACTAGCAACGTTGTAGGGGCACTTGATTCTGTTCACTACGAAGTTAGCCTTTGAGTAAACCAACAATATAGTATGAAGCATGCGTCCTTAGGATACAAGATACTCTCGAACATGGTGCATGAAAGTTGCATGTTCACGGTGATGTAATGATGGTAATCTTCCAAGTCAATGGTGACATGAAGACTAAGGATCACAAGCTCGTGCCATACCACACATATCTACTGAAGCTCTGTAGACAACCTTAATCCACATTTGAATCCCCATCCAATCCTTTGCTAATCAATCTTAGCCATCCTTCTCAAGTTAGTACACATCCAAGTATCCTATTCATCCTAGCCTTCTATAAATATTCTTCCATGTCATCCATGACGAGGCTGCTTACAAATGCCCACTTCCTTGCCTGATAGAGCCAATGTCTTGGCCTACCTACTCATTAGTCGCCGGACGAAGCCAACCAGTAGGACCTTTGACGCACATTGCAATACCAACAGATAGAAGCCAACTCCACCCCTTATCTGACCTCCTAGAAGCTATCATTCGTCACTATTATCCACCTCCGAGTACCTACCACCACTCCACAGCAACACATTCCATCCTGCTTGCCTCCACTGTCGTCGTCCTAGTAGCTACACCCATAGTATGCCATCGACAAGAGGAGAAACAATCAACCATAACATAGGTAAGTACACCATCCTCGGCCTCTGATCTTCATTCCTCTAAAATCATGATGCTTCCTTGATGCCTTATTGCCCATGTTTTGTCGTGTTTTACTACATCTACATAATCCTTTGTCGACGATGAGTTTGCCGTCCACACAAGGCCGAATGCCCTTGATTATGGATGGAGGCTCATCCAGTCATTTGTTTCTTCTCCTGGAGCACTTCTCACATCGCTCAATGGTGCCAAAGCCTAGAATTCATAGTCCTCCTCCATGGCCAACAACTACAAGGAGGATTTTGATGAGCTCAACGAGAGCGGAATATGAGCGACTATTTTTCTTCAATATTGCATCCCTACCATGCATAATCATCACCTCTTGTCTCCTCCACTAGCAAACAACAACAATATAGCTCTTCAAAGCTCATAGCCTTATTCCATGGCCATGAGAGATGAAGAGATCTAGCAACTAACATGGGAGATGGAGAGAAGCACCCTTGCATCCTAGATTTATGTTTGACTTTTATAGTTGTTCATCATCATTCATACTTGCTTTTGTGGATGTGGTTTTGAGGGGGGTTGTTGAAGTAGTCAGCGCTTCCATGTATGTCAATGACTTTTTTTTGATTGCCACTTGTACTTTGCTAATGCCAGCTGACAAGACACCTACGGAAGATTGCAGTTGTGGTGGATGTGGGTTCTTAGTTCATTAGATTAGCAATAGGATATTGCCCAACAACTTCCTCATGCTATGTACTCTTCCTTTCCATCAAAACAAACAAAAATAGATCTAAGTTAGTCTAAGTATAAAACAACAAATAATATGGATAAATTAAACAAAATACTGACCGATGGTCGTTCCCTACATGCATATGACATAGGCTCATTTATGCATGCAATGAATATGTATAAAAAAATGTTAATTGGAAGATACTCCCATCACCCTTGTGCTCTTGACGTGGGACTAAGGAAGTGGAGGCAGATAAAGCTCAAGAGACACGTTTTCGCTTCAGAAGAACATGATCTCTTGTGGATCTAGGTTTTCATGTGGAGTTGGACATGGAAGAGGGGATATGGCTCTCTCTCTCTCTCTCTCTCTCTCTCTCTCTCAGGGTCTCTCTCTCTCAAAAGCGGGTCCTCTCTCTCATAGAATCTCTCCTTAGGGTTTCTCTCAAGCTCTCCTAGGATTTCTAATGACTTCTCTTGGTTTTTGAATTGCCTTCCTTTAAGTTAATGACCTAGGGGGTTTATTTATAGATTTTTGGGGGCCAGATCTTGTCAAGGACGAGTGGAGGATCCAAGGGACAGGATAAAATTCACTTAAGATGGAGAAAATGGGATATTTTTTATCGTCACTTATGTTCTCAGTGATAGAATCATCACGTCATCACATAGACTGACAGCAAGGCCAGTGATTCCATATTTGCTTGATGCGGTGAACTAATACCAAAATGGCAATAATATTTTCCACATCAACTACTCACCAGTGCTATTGGCATTGAGCAACTAAAAAGGCAAAATTTTAAAAATTAAGTTCCCTAAATATCTTCATATCAATCTAATAGCAAACAACGACCAATCCATCCATAAAATCGTCTTCGTAATGAAAAGATATTTAAAATAAATTTTCAAATCCGAATCATACTTAAATGCTAAGTAAATCAAATTTGAAATTTAAATCTCCAACAATTACGATGAAAATATCAGTTAATATCCGAGACATATTTGATTTAATTAAGATTTGCAATCATCTAGATATTTTGGATTTTATCATTATTTTTAAGCATTATCTTGAAGTAAATATAGTTATTGCATTTTAAAAATGTGATAACTTAACATAAAGTCTCGTTTTCAATAAAAATAAAGATAAATGATCTTAATTTATTATCATCCATATTACTTGAATTCTCCTAAATTAAGTGGCAATTATAGAGATTTATATGATATGGATGTATATTTAAGTGCTTGAAAAATTATAGCAATTATAATAATTATGGGAAAAACAGGATAATATTATGTAAATGTCCCATATATCACATTGAAGCCCGAGATGACAAATACTGTAGAGAGTGAACACCAGGATACGCGTCACCTGTTACTTGTAGTTAGTCTTAGCAGCAATGAAGCATATAGCCTTTTGAAGTGGCGACTAGGTCCATCACCTATCACAAACGCAACATCCTAGTCTTTTACAGTCTACCACCTATCTTTTATAGTAATCCATAGAGATATGCTAAAAAATTTCTATTTGAGGGCATTCTATGCCTTCAAGAATTTTCTCCACCTCTAAGAGCCAAGCTACACAGTCTTCCTATTTCTCATGGCCGTCTAGGGTAGGCGCACTCAGTCGACGGAACTGCATGATCCATGGATCACCTTTGGCCTCATCCCTGTGGCCACCTCCGAGGGTCTGAACGAATCCTTACAACATTTCGCCTAGCTCCTACCTCATATACCTCCAATGCAATTAGTACAACCTAAGCTCTAATACCACTACTGTAATGCCCCATAGCCATAGGGTGCCACAGCAAAGTAAATCTAAGTCTGAGTCTGCTAAATTACCAAGAGCAGTATTTATAATAAATTCAATACTAAATACTACCCAGACCTATCTGCGGCTAGCGACACCCAAAACTGAAGCACTGGAAACAGACTACACTTCAATCCAGCACCTGATAAGAAAACAGCCAATGAAATGCATGAGTGAAATCTAAGTCACCCAGTTCGCACCTCAAAGAAAACAAAAGCAATAAAATGGCTAAAACTCTATCTCTTTGTTTCCAATTTAAACTCTATTATCTTTTCTGAAAACTTTTCTATAAAACTCAAATCTAGGTTATAATCAAATTCTGACTAAATTCTGAGAAAGCTTCTTCCAAAGAAATCTTGGAAATCATGCATTTTCAAAACTTACTTTCTTTTTTGAAAACTATGCTCTATTCTACATATCTCTGGAAAGCTGTTTTGAGAGTAGGTACCAGCCTAAATCTCAAATCTTAAATCTTATAAAAACACAAAACTTGGCTGGAATTAGTCCTAAAACATTATTCTTCTCTAGGCTAGAATTTGGCTAAAACACAGAAATCAAAACCAAGCTCAATTCAAGCCTCAAATCAAACTGGAATCTGAAATTTGCAAATCTCTTTTCTGGGGTCACCTTGATAAGGTGTGACCTAGCCACAATCAGAGAAGGAGGCACCAACCTTGATCTCCTAAACTGCCACGATGAACGTCCACATGTAGGACATATCACTGTTTCGGCCAACGAGCCTCACTATTTCTTTTCTCTTTCTTTATCCTCATTACATGGAGATACGTCTCCTTAAGACGTCCCTTAAATCTGTCATGGTGTTGCAAAACATCAGTGACCTAGCCCACCACGAGCTCTCGAGTTATCTCACCTAGCCTACCTAACACCACCTACCAATCTAAGTACATTACCCAGCCAGTACCAGCTCTTTTGGCTCGCAGTCTCTTTCACCCAAGGCCAACTCAAAACTCAAAAAACTTCTAAAACAAGCTTCTGGTCAAAAATACTTTTATGAGAAAACATGCATCCTTTCTGAAATTCTTTTCTGAAGCCTCTTTCTAAAACTCTTTCTAAAATAACTTTTCTTATCAAAAGGAATTCTTTATGAAAAACCAATATTCTCTTCTAAAAATAATTCCAATTAAATTTCTTTTAAAGAGGAATCATTCTTTTTAAACCTTTGCATTTCTTTCAAAAACATCTGCTATTTTAGAATAATTACTCAAGGATTAAAACCATATTTTCCACTAATTAAAATCTTTAGTATTTGTTTTATCCTTCCTAGAAAATGTGCCTGTGAGTGCCACACACCATGTCCGTGCATCTGGTCCGCACATTCGGCACATGGTTCCTGCACTTATAGTAAACCTAGATAAGGTTGCCTGAGAAATTACCCCAGTTGGGAGCTCCAGGCGGACCCATCTCCAGCCACTGCAAAAATGCATATAAATACTCATCTTAAAGGATTTTGACTCTACTACATTTTGGGACAAGTTTCATCTTAATCTGATGTGTGGTACTCAAGATATTAAATCATATAGCCTAAGATGTCATGGAACACTACTTTAGCATTCCGTCGAGAAGACACTGTGATGGGTGGAAATCGATGGAAATGGAGAGGAGAATGGTTGAGTTGCGTACATTGTGATGGGTCGTTGGCATTTCTTATCGTCTCCAACGAGCACCTCGATGCTTTCCGATGATCTCCTCCCCCCCGGCAAACACCTCTCTCCCTCTCCCACTCAGTCATTTCGAGTCCTCCTAGCTCTCTCTCTCTCTGTGGATGCCCATTACGCAAGTCATTCTCCTCGCTCTTTTATTCCCATTGGCCAATCGTCGTTTTCAACCACTGGCAGGGCATGGTGAGATTTGGGTGGCGTCGATTGCAGGGCATGGGAGGAAGTAACGTTGGCAATGTACAAGGCATAGTGTAGGGTGGCGGTTGACTGTGCACTCACTGTGCAAGTATACGTGTATGTATACAATATGGGATACCAACATACATAGCCATACAAAGCCCAAGGATAAACACCAAGAGAAGAGAGCACAATCAAGCATTGAAACCCATATTCCATTAATCAGTTTTAATACAAATGTATGGGTACAAGCTTGCATCATTTTGGAAATCTCCTGAGAGACCCATGCATGTCAGACATACATCTCCACCCCGTGTCCCACACGTGTTCCTCCCATTCTAGACCCAGATATTACATCCTTCCCCCTTAAAAAAATTTTGTCCCCAAAATTCTCATCTAACCAAATAGATGGGGGTATCGTGCCTCGTCGTCTGACTCATGCTCCGAAGTTGCTTCCTTTACTCCATGGTATCGCCACTGAACCAACACCAAAGGAATAGTCTTGTTTCTGAGGACTTACTCTTTTCTGTCCAATATTTGTACGGCATCCTCTACCACTTGTAAGTCTTGCTGAAGTTCCTCTGGCTATTCTAGGTTAACCTGGGATGCATCTGCCAGACTTTCTTAGCATCGACACATGGAAGACACTGTGCACACTAGCTAGCTCTAGAGGTAGGTCCAACTTATATGCCACCTCACCAACTCCACTAATGATCTAATAAGGCTAGATGTAGCGAGGGCTTAGTTTTCCTCTTTTACCAAACCTTGCCACACCCTTGGTTGGTGAAACCTTAAGGAAGACGAAGTCTGCCACCTCAAACTCTAAGGGCCTATGCGTCCGATCAGTATAACTCTTCTGTCTTCTCTGTGCAGTAAGAAATCTCCTTCTGATCAGATCTACTTTATGCTCATACTGTTGCACTATCTCTGGTCTCACAAGTTGCCGCTCGCCTACCTCACCCCAACAGGTGGGTGTCCTACATGACCTACCATACAATACCTCATATGGCGTCATCCCAATACTGGCATGAAAGCAGTTGTTGTAGGTGAACTCTTTCAACAACAGGTGATCTTCCCAACTGCCTCAAAAATCTAGAGCACAAGCCTGCAGCATAACTTCTAAGGCTTGGATCGTCCTTTCGATCTAACCATCTGTTTAGGGGTGGAAAGCATTGCTGAAGTTCAGTATTGTCCCAAACGCCTTCAACAAAGCTCCCCAAAATCTAGATGTGAATCTGGTGTCTCTGTCAGACACAATCGATACTAGGACCCCATGAAGCCTGACTATGTCTGACACATACAGTTCTACTAGCTGCGGCAAGGGAAGACTGATCCTCTTCGGTAGAAATTGCGCTGACTTGGTGAGTCGGCCGATGATTACCCATACTGAATCATTCTTTCTTTTGGTTTTGGGTAATCCTATGATATAGTCCATCGACACGTGCTCCCACTTCTAGATTAGAATATCAAAGGCCTGCAGAGTTCCTCTAGGCTTCTGATGCTCTATCTTAACCATCTGGCAAGTTGCGCACTTTGCCACAAATTCTACTATTTCTCCCTTCATCCTAGGCCACCAAAAATTTCTCTTTAAGTCTTTATACATCTTGGTTCTTCCTGGGAGGACTATGTACCTAGACCGGTGAGCCTCATTTAGCAAACTGTTCTTTATCTCCTCGACCTAAGGCATGTATAGTTGGAGCTTATGCCTCTTCCCATCGTCCATGCCAACTCAAAAATGAGGTGTCGTTCCAGCCTCCAACTTCTTCCGGGTGTCCCTAACAAAGGGGTCAAGCTGTTGGGTAGCAATGATGGCTTCTACCATCTTTGGAAAAATAGACAAGATCACCAATAGAGTCCTCACTATTCCTTGAGACCGTCTCAATGGCTTGCACTTGACCAGCTCCTACATCAGGTGCCACTCCTTGATCATCAAACTGGCCATGATAGGGGTGCCCCTACTCAGTGCATCTGCGACCACATTTGCTTTACCTGGGTGCTACGACAGGTTAAAATCATTGTTCTTCATGTACTCCACCCATCTTCTCAATCTTAAGTTTAAATCCTTTTGCGAGAAAATGTACTTCAGGGTCTTGTAGTCAATGAAGACTTCAAATTGTTCATCGTACATATAATGTCTCCAGATCTATAGGGCGAACACCATCGCTGCCATCTCCAAGTCATGGGTGGGTAGTCTTTTTCGTGATCCTTTAACTATCAGGAGGCATAAGCTACTACCTTCCCGTGCCACATCAAAAAGCACCCCAATCCGGTCCCACAAGCGTCACTGTACACAGTGAAACCTCCACTTCTTGAGGGTAAAGTCAACACAGGGGCCATGACCAGACAATTCTTTAACTTAGTAAAATTCTCCTCGCACTACCGATTCCATACGAATGGGACCTCCTTTCTGGTCAATCTGCTCAAGGGTGCCACAATCTTTGTGAAATCTTGGATAAATCTCCAGTAATAGCTTGCTAAACCAGGAAAACTTCTAAACTCTAATACTATCTTTGGTCTGGCCCAACTACTCACAGCTTCCACTTTTGCTGGGTCCACCTTGATGCTTTCTCCTAAGATAATATTCCCAAGAAAAGCCACCTCCTCTAGCTAAAACTCACACTTAGAGAATTTGACGTATAATTGGTTCTGCCTCAATGTCTCCAGCACGATTCTCACGTGCATCTGGTGGGTCTCTACATCCAGAGAATAAACCAATACGTCATCTACGAAAACTACGACGAACTGGTCCAAGTAGGGTTTGAACACCCTATTCATCAAGTCCATGAATGCTATTGCTGCATTTGTATCTCCGAATGGCATAACTAGAAACTCATAGTGGCCATACCGGGTCCCAACGGCAGTCTTGTGCACATCGGTCTCTCGGATCCTTAGTTGATGGTATCCAGATCTCAAATCAATCTTGGAGAAGACCAACGCTCCTAGCAACTAATCAAATAAGTCGTCGATCTTGGGTAGCTGGTACTTTTCCTTAATGGTGATCTGGTTAAACATCCAATGGTTGATGCACAACCGAAGTGACTCGTCCTTCTTCTTGACAAATAATACTGGTGCTCCCTATGGTGACACGTTGGGACAGATGAATCCTCAGTCCATTAGCTCTTGCAATTGGCTATGGAGTTTCCTTAGCTCGGTAGGTGCCATTATGTATGGGGCCTTTGAAATTGAACCTAACCCTGACATCAAATCTATCAAGAACTCCACTTCTCTGTGTGGTGGCATCCTTGGTAATTCCTTTGGAAACACATCTGGGTACTCTCACACCACTGGAATGTCTTGTACCCCATACACAGGTGAGGTAGACACCGACACGCAGGTGAGGTATCCCACACAACCCTTAGCTAGATTGTGGTAGGCTTTAATAGTTGAGATTACCTTCTTAGGTTCTCCTAGCCTCACCTTTTGTATCATACACCACCCTTGGCCTAGGTATTCTGCTAATACTCTCTTCTTGGCACAATCTATAATGACTGAATGTTGCGCTAGCCTGTCCATCCCCAGAATGACATCGTACTCTTGCATATCTATCAGAATAAAGCTGGCTTCAAAATCCTTGTCTCCCATCTAGATATTGACTGATCTTACATACTTCCATGCTAAGCTATGTTCTCCCAATGGAGTCACTACATCAAGTTGGAAGGCTAGTCTAGCTGGTCTGTCTCCAATCTCAGCCACGAATGACTTAGAAATAAAAGAAAAGGAGCTTCCTGAGTCGAACAAGACTTAGGCCATACGATCAGCCACAACAAAAGATCCTAATTCACACACACACAACATAACCATAATTATTATAGACAAAAGTGCCAAGTAAATAAGAGTTCAAGGTACAACACTCATACACATACTCATACTAATAACAAACTCTACTGCTCTTTACCTTCTACTACATCTCCTGAGGAACCAACATCTGGAGTAGTGATGGAGAAGACTCTCCCATTGGTCGACTGACGGGGCACCTCTTCAACAGTCTTCTGATACTCGGAACAATTCTTCTGGAAGTGTCCGCTCTTTCCACAGTTGTAGTAGACCACGTCGCTAATCACCTGTTGACAATACTTGCACTGCACCGCAAGGTCTCCCATTCACTTGCAAACATGGCAGGGTCCTCTTCCTACACGATTGATGGAACCAATCTGACTAGGCCAAGCACCACTTCTCCCGACAACACTATGCCCTTCTCCAGTCTCAGAGCTCCTTTTTCTCTTCTTCCATAAGCTCCATGTGCTCCCAGAACTAGGTGTGCTTCAAGCAGATGGTCGCTGAGAGAATCTCTTCCCCTTATCCTTGGGGTACTCTTCTTGGAACAACCAATGCTCATCTTCATAACGAGCTGCTAACTCTATTACGTCAGTTAGTGTTTCGCATCAGAATCCAGGAACGCTCGACTTGAGTGTTGGGTGAAGTACTTCCACGAATCTCCTTGTTCGCTACTTCTCTATGATTATGGCCTGAGAAAACTGTTGTAGACGGTGGAACTTGGCTTCATATTCTGCCACTGTCATATTTCCCTTCTTCAGATTCCGGAAGTCCTTGTCTAACTTGTCCCACTCGTGCTCAGGGTAGAATCTCTCATAAAATACCTCCTAGAATTCTTCCTAGGTTATCATCAACAAATCCTGGTTGATGAACTTAGTGCGGTGAGTGGCCCTCCACCATTGGTCAGCTTCACCTTTAAGTTGGAATGTGGCTAGTCAAACCCATTTCTCTACTAGGCATTCTATGCCATCAAGAATTTTCTCCCCTTTAAGAGCTAGGCTTCATAGTCCTCCGGTTTCCCATGGCCGTCAAGGGTAGATGCACTTAGTCGGTGGATCTACATGATCCATGGATCACCTTTGGCCTTATCCCTGTGGCCACCTCCGAGTGTCTAAACAAGTCCTCGCATAATTTCTCCATGCACCGGTCTTATATCCCTCCAAGTGCCTCCCTCCTACTCTACGTGGGACCTCGACGTAGACGACCTATCTCGCCCATGGCTTAGTACTCTCGGTGCCATGACTACGATCACAAACAAACACACACAAAGTCAAGTGCAATTTATCACCTCATGTAGCCTCCGGGAGCCATTATTCTTGACACCACTAAGCTGGTGCAGTTAGTGCAATCTAAGCTTTAATACCACTTCTGTAACGCCCCGCAGCCATAGGGTGCCACAACAAAGTAAATCAAAGTCTGAGTCTGTTAAATTGGCAATAGTAATATTTATAAAAAATTCAATACTAAATACTACCCAGACTTGTGTGCGGTTAATGGCTCCCAAAACTTGAGCATCATAAACTAACTGCATTCCAATCCAACACCTGAGAAGAAAGCAACCAATGAAACACATGAATGACATCTAAGAAACCCAATACGCACCCAAAAGAAAACAAAAGCAGAAAAATGGTTAAGACTCCAATTCCTTGTTTCCAATTTAAACTCTATTATCTTTTCTAAAATATTTTCTATAAAACTCAAATCTGGGTCATAATCAAATTCTGACTAAATTCTGAGAAAGCTTCTTTCAGAGAAATCTCAGAAATCATGTATTTTCAAAACTTACTTTCTTGTTTCAAAACAATGCTTTATTTTACATATCTTTGGAAAATTATTTTGAGACCAAGTTTCAACCTAAATCTCAAATCATAATTCTAACAAAAACACAGAACTTGGTTGGAACTAGTCCTAAAACATTATTCTTCTCTTGGCTAGAATTTGGCAAAAAACACAAAAACCAAAACCAAGCTCAATTGGAGCCTCAAATCAAACCTGAATCTGAAATCTGCAAATCACTTTTCTGGTGTCACCTTGATAAGGTGTGACCTAGCCACAATCAGAGAAGGAGGCACAAACATTGATCTCCTAAACTGCCACGATGAATGTCTACATGTAG
Source organism: Posidonia australis (assembly GCA_024699735.1). Lineage (NCBI taxonomy): Eukaryota > Viridiplantae > Streptophyta > Magnoliopsida > Alismatales > Posidoniaceae > Posidonia > Posidonia australis. Next base: position 25,503 of record JAMKQA010015902.1, read on the forward strand.
GACATATCACTGTTTCGGCTAACGGGCCTCACGATTTTCATTCTCTTTTTTATCCTCATTACATGGGGATACGTCTCCTCATGACATCCCTTAAATCTATCATGTTGTTGCAAGCATCGGTGAACTAGCCCATCATGAGCTCTTAAGTTATCTCACCTAGCCTACCTAACAACACCTGCCTATCTGAGTACATTACCCAGCTAGTACTAGATCTTTTGGCTCCCAGTCTCTTTCACCCAAGGCCAACTCAAAACTCAAAAATCATCTAAAACATGCTTCTGGTCAGAAATACTTTTCTGAGAAAACCTGCATCTTTTCTGAAATTCTTTTCTGAAGTCTCTTTCTAAAACTCTTTCTGAAATAATGTTTCTTATCACAGGGAATGCTTTATGAAAAATGAATATTCTCTTTTAAAAATAATTCCGATTAAATTTCTTTTAAAGAGGAATCATTCTTTTTAAACCTTTGCATTTCTTTCTAAAACATCTGTTATTTTAGAATAATTACTCAGGGATTAAAACCATATTTTCCACTAATTAAAATCTTTAGTATTTGTTTTATCCTTCCTAGAAAATGTGCTTGTGAGTGCCGTGCATCCCATCCGCACATCTGGTTCGTGCATTCAGCACGTGGTTCTTGCACTTATAGTAAACCTAGATCAGGTCGCCTTAGAAATTGCCCCACTTGGGGGCTCCAAGCGGACCCATCTCCATCATTACAAAAATGCATATAAATACTCATCTTAAAGGATTTTGAGTGTACTACATTTTGGGACAAGTTTCATTTTAATCTGATGTGTGGTTCTCAAGATATTAAATCATGTATCCTAAGATGTCATGGAACACTACTGTAGCATACTATCGAGAAAACCACTAAGATATTCTTGATAAATTCTCATAAATTCATGAAATCCCTATAAAATCATAACCTAATGCTAGGTGACCTATATTAAAGATTTTTAACTAATTTTCAACATTATCCAAGCATGGAAACCGATGGAAACGGAGAGGATAAAGGTGTAGTTGTTTACACTGTGATAGGTCATCGGCATTTCTTATTGTCTCTGGTGAGCACCTCAATGCTTTCCGACGATCTCCTCCCCTCTGGCAAATAGCTCTCTCCCTCTCCTACTCAGTTTTTCAAGGTCCACCTCTCTCTCTCTAGATACCCCTTATGCCAACCATTCTCCTCCCTCTTTTATTCCCATCGCCCCGTCATCATTTTCAGCTACTAGTAGGGCATGGCAAGATTCAAGCGACACCGATCCTAGGGCTTGGAAGGAAGCAGCGTTGGCAGCGTATAGGGCACAATGTTGGGTGGCAGTTGAATGTGCAAGTATACATATATGTATACAATATGATATACCAACAAACGTAGCCTTACAAAGCCTAAGGGTAAACACGAAGAGAAGAGAGCACAATCAAGCATTGAAACCCATGTTCCATTAATCACTTTTAATACAAATGCATGGGTACAAGCATGCATCATTCTGGAAATCTCTTGGGAGACCTGCGCATGTCAGGTGCGTGTCTTCACCGCACATCCCACATGCCATCCTTGCATTCTGGACCTAGATATTACACATAAAATCTTAAAAACATCTTCTTTAAGATCAAAATACTCAAATTTGCCACTAATTTAAGTAAACCGAGAGTGCCAGCTCTGCCACAGCCAGCAACCACACACAAACAAATGTTCAAGTTACTTGAACCTACCACTACTTAAAGTGTGTTAGCTTCGCCACCTCTAGCGACCTTGAATTAAGTAAAATCGAGAATGTTTTTAAAAAATCATGGAAAAATCAAGAAAATATGTTATAGATCCTTAGCCTTGTGATCTAGGATGCCACAAGGTTTCCTATCCTACTCAGCTCTGGGAAATGTGAAAATGGGATATCTATAGATGTCCCTCCTTGGAGTTGATCTTGGAACAAGATTGACTCCAAGGTAAGAATGATAACCTCCCATTAAGCATTTCCTAAAATAAGGAGCTCGCTTACAAGAAAACACCTTTTGGTTTCAAGACATTGTCACACAACCAAAATGGTGGAACCTACCTAGTTTCAAGAAATTATCTCACAGCCAGGTGGTGGAAAGGGGTGAATAGACTTAGTTTCAAGACATAGTCGCACAGTCGAGTGGTTGACTAAAATATGCTATCATATTGAAGGCTCAAGCATGGATGGGTCAAGTTGGTTTCTAAGCTATGTGTCATAGCTAATGTCGAGACCATGTCAACCATGTAGAGATCACATCAATGGGGCAAAAAATAAAGATGGTCATGGGGAAACTACCCTATCACCGACTGAAAAAAGAAATGAAATATTTGTGGCTTTCTGTTTGAGAACTTACTCGAATTTGAATGTCTAAAAGGATAGTTGCGAATTGAAATGGTCTTGGCAAGATCACACATTCTAAGGGTTTCTAACACACTTGAAGAACATTTCTCCATCTATGCTCCACTTCCAATGACATGACAACTAATGCAAGGATGCATGGTTCAAGCAGACAATGCAAATGTAGGGTCAACACACGATGCAATGAATTGTCCAAATGGTAGGTTAGGCTGATAGGGTACGGTTGATCGCAAACCATATAGACATATGCAAAATGCATGGATGCAATTCATTGTGGTTAAGTGTTTTCTATCCTTAAGTGTAACCAGTACTCATGGAAAAGGACAGTCGTCCCACAACATGACTTGGCAAGTAAAGAAGTTCTATGAGTAAAGAACTGGGAGAGGGAGTGAACCCTTCCTTTGCCAAATTGATGTTTGCCTCATAGTCGAAGTAATGTGTCCATATACACCATGTGAACCCTAAAGACGGGAGTCCATTATTTGATCTTGCTCTACTTTGTGTTTCATGCAGCATCGTGGTGGGTCTTTTGTTGCAGCCATCAGTGTATGGGACGTTGGCATTGTACCCCTAGCACACTTCCTTGACACATATTGGTAGTCATACCTTTCCCAACATTAGAAAGATTGGCTAAGCTATCTTACCTAGGAAAGGCATTGTGATGCTATCCTTTACTCCCTTATATTTGAAATTAGGTGGAGGGAATTAGTCATGGCCATAGCTAAAGGAGTGGAAAACCAGAGCCCAGTGGATTTTGATTGTTACTCATCTATGGATGCTCTAAAGATCACTTCAAAAGTAGTGCCTTTGTTGAGAAAACGCACCCAAGTCGTGAGACATACTTGAGTAGGGCGCTAATTCCAAATTTGGGTGAGTTCATTGTTACATCATCGGCCAAACTTGTTCTAGTTTTCCTCCTAATTAAGTTTTCACTTTCCTACAAGGTGGATGGCACCACTTATTTTATCTTTTGGGTTTTCTTTGTGTTTTCTAATTTTTTTTTTGCATTTTTAGACTTTTTAGTTTTTTATGGATTTTTGGTTTTTCTAATTTTTCAATTATTATTATTATTTCATTTTTTTGGATTTTCTAATCTTTTTTGTCTTTTTGGTTTTTCAGCTCTGTTTGATGAGTGTAGTCACAACCTTCCTCTTACACGTCTAGCATTACCACCTCATATTATCTATGGTGAGAGTAGTCCCTTTTATCATGCTTTAGCCCTTTGAAGACTTTGGATTCCGTATTGACCTTAGTTGATCATTATTACCTTTATTTGCTTAATCCCTAAGCTTCTAGGGTTTCCTACCTCTTTCCTATGTGTGATGGAAGAGTGGGGGAGACTTAAGGTACAACAAACTCTCGATGTTGGCTATAGCTTTAGTACTAGTTGCCAGTGGTTGACCCTAATGCACTTGTAACTTTCCTAGGGTTTTCTCTTTTCTCATGCCTTATCTTTCTTTTCTTTTTTCTTTTGGGGTTCCATTCTATTATTATTATTTGTATCTCCTAGGTTTACGCTATGACAGCACACCTACTCATCTGAGTTCTCACCCTCATTTTGAGTACCTACCCATCACTACCTTCAAGATTTATACTATGATGGTGTACATGATTTTTCGTGCTCTCCCCTCTTTTGGGTGCTTTCTAAGCTATTTAGGTCTAGTGCGCTCATCCATCACTACCTTCTCAAACTTATGCTAGGATGCCATACGATACATGGTGAGTGAGTTTTTATGATATGCCTAAGCTTCGAGCCTACTTTTCTTTTATCTCCCCTTGCTAGGTGTATATGCATATAGGACAAGGTTTGAGGTTACCCTAGTTGCTCATTTTCCATTCTATGTAGGAGACAATTTTCTATCCATAGCTGGTACTAGGTCTTAGGCTTTCTTTGGGCTTTGGCATGTTGATTAAGGTTGTACATCTAAAGTACGTGTAACTTCCACAAATATGAAGAGATCTTCAAGTCTTCGTATCCAATTGGTGTACCTTCAATGGCTACTACATTCCCTACTTAAAAAAACATTAGATAATACTTCAGCAACTTTGTTTAATGCTCTAAGGTGTTGGGTGTAACTCACTCATCAATTATTATTGTTTTAGTCAGGTATTTATGAAAACAAAGATAAATACATGCAAGAAAAAGAAGGTAAGAAATTAAAAGTCTTATTTACACATTTTGAAAGAATTAACTGTGCCCCTTGTTGGGCTCGGTTGAGTCTCATAACCCCTTCCCAAATTAAGGGCCTTACCTAACGAAAGGCCATTGAAGCCTAACCCTAGCATTGAGCATTCGAGCATTGGTGGCGCATCTTCTCGCTTCTCCTTTGGTTTACGCCCAATCCTGGCTTTGTCAGTGTCATGATCATATTCATTTTAGATTGCTCCTTCTAGTGTGCCCTTGGTGGCTCTGTCTCTTCATGAGGCTTCCATCAGGCTTCTTTGTCTCTGTAGGGAAAGGCCACTGATGTCTCCCTGGCTAGTGTGCTCATAGATGTCCCATGTGTGCCTAGCCTTCTCTATAGGGTTAGGAGGCTTGGGAGGAGGATTGACTCATGCCTAGGCTAATTGAAAGATTTGTAGGTGCCAGCATGGTGAGTTGAATGCAACCTCTTGGTCATACCTGTCTGAGTTGGCGTACTTGTCATATATGGGCAGCATGTCTTGTAGGTCATCTACACAAGCAAGTTCATCTAGTGACTCGTCGAAAGCTGCATCGACTGATATGACATGTTTGTGTAGTGCCTTGCTCCATCATGTCTTGGAACAACTGATAGTCCGACCACTCCTCACACCAATGGTCATAGTCGTACCACCCTTTGGGAGGCTCTTCATTGTATAGCTCTGGTGGGGGTCTTTCTTTGCCTGGCTCTAGTGGAGTAGGTTCCTAGTCTACCCCTTAATCTACCTAGTGATTTGCCCTAATGATGATTACTTCCCCATGATGTTTGAATTTGAGGAGTTGATGTATAGGGATGCCACTGCACTAATTTTTGCTAGCAACAATCTCCCCAGAATTAATAGTTGAGCCAAGTCTTGTTCCATTATTATCACCATGGTGGTGCTGGTTAGGGGTCTTATAGAAACATCCATCTAGGTTGTTTTGATCGCCTCTATTTGACTTCTGTCATAAGCTACACAGGCAAAGTGGTGTCTAGTGATATAACCTTCTTTAATGTCTAGAAGGTTGACAGTGGATAGGGAGCAATTGCTATCACCGGTGTCGATGAGTATCCCATGGAGCAAGTAGTTGTTGATATTTGCAAGGATGACTAAAGCCATGAACGTTCTTCCGATGTAGGCAACTCTATATCCTAGAAGACTATATTTTCCTCCTTAAAACATGGGACAACTCTTCTGGCTAGTTGAAATGAGCCCTCATCTCCAAAGCCACTTTATTCACATTGCTCATCTACAGGGAGGAAGTTGGAGTCGTCAAGAATAGTGAGCTTATCGACTGCCTCCTCATTTGGCTGGCCATCCCTTCTATCATTGCCTCTAGTTTCCCATCATAATGAGTCCTCCAAGGATTCATTCGAGTCCTCTTATGTCCATTCCGCTTGAGTAGGCATTGTTAGCGCATCTGGCTCCTCCTTACCTTTAGTTGGTGGCTCTACATTAGGGTCCATCTCTAGGCGTTGAATGATTATCAGTTTCGACTGCACAACTAATTGGTCATCCTCAGCCTCCATGTGGGCTACTGAATGACTAGGCATGGGATCCTGATGAATCTGCATCTCATGTTAGTTTCCTTGGGTTGCCCTTATTCTTGCTTTAAGTACAAACTACATGATCTCCCCCTAGTCATTTAGTTCATAGATCTTGTCCTTGACCTTGAAACATTCAGCAATTGTATGTCCATTCTTTTAATGATACGGGCAGTACTTGGACAAGTCGGCCTTAGGAGCATTTGGGATAGGTGATAAAGGTTGTAAGTCGCCACTCTCAACTAATATCTAAAAACATCATGGAGTGGCTTTGGGAGTAATGGATAGCTCCACCTCTTGGGTCTACCATGGTGTCGTGGTGAAGGGACAGCGTTATAGCTCGTCTACCCCTATTGTTGCCCCTAGAGCCGATTGTTTGGCTATCCTTATTGAGCATACACTGGGTAGGTGGGAGGCAGCTAGAATTGGGGTTATTGCTATTGGAACTATGGCTAATGTTGCATTGACTACCCCTAGTGTTGGACTAGCGGACCCTGGTATTGGATTGGCTGCCCCTAGTGGTGGACCAGCTATCCTTGACAGTACACTGGTTGCCCCTTCTGTTCTTACTGGGTCGCAACCTATGCCATATCACTTGTGATGCCCTTAAATGTGTACCCCATGGTCTTCTTCTTTCCCCTTCCTTTAGACTCCAAGAATGGTAGGTCCTCCATGTTGCGAAGGACTCTTGTGGTGTAATCGTATAGTTGGAAGTATGTGTGAAAGTCACCCATCAATAAGCTTGTTTTGAGTGCTACGGTACTGTTTCAAGCTATCACTTTGACCACTTGGCTTTCAAGGATGTAACATTCATATCTAGCCATCATATCCCTTTGTCTACTGCCGTAGGTGATGAGGTCCTCATCTAATCTCATCTTTTCGGCAAGGAGGTCTCCTATGGTGGGCTTGTGCTGAATGCAATGGACATATTATTGTAGAAAATTTTCCAACACAAGCTTGAAGTCGCTGTGGTCATAAGCTATGAGTTTGTTGAACCATCTCAGTGATTCTCCCTCGAGGCTCTTAAAGAAGAGATTGATTGTTAGCCAATTGTCGTTTTGATAAGGCAAGGCGTCCATAGTGAAAGTAGCGAAATGATTTCATGGATCACCTGTCCCATCATCCTTCTGCATCTTGGGCATCTTGAATCCAAGAGGTAGACTAAAGGGTGATAACTTTGAAGTATCAAAACCAGCTAGTTCTTTAGAGACCACCCCTACTTTCGCTAATGCATCAGAGATAAGCTTTTTAATGTTCAACCAAGGAATGGCTGACTACCCCGGGCCTTGGTACACTTGGAATTGCTATTGTTGAGGGATACTATATTGCAAAGGAAGGAGGTGAGTTGAGCTAAAGTATATCCTAGTGGCAGTAGTTGAGTTGCTCCTAGGCAATGGTGTGAGTGATAGCTCAATGGGGATGCTGTAGCAAGTTGAATAGTAGGGTAGACCAATGTCATGGGGTATGACACAATGTACTGTGTGGATGGACCATGGATTGGGAAATTTATGATAGGACTTGGTGACACAGTGTGGGTGTTTCCCATAGGAGGTGTGGCTAATGAGCTTTGGTGAGAGTTCATAAAAGAAGGTTCATGTCCTAGTGATACCTGAGAATTGGAGGGGTTAATGGGCCTTGGTGAGATTTAAAATTAGTGGGCTTGATTAAAGGCTCCTTCGAGGAATTGGTGTCAGTTGAGTAATGGTGGGAACTCCATAGTTGGGAATAGTTTAGCTCTCCCCCTCCTTCACTCCTTTCATCAAGAGATGAGCCTCTATGGGGAGTCAAAGTGTTGAATAGAAACCTATGTTGGCCCATAGAACTATTTGCTTGACCCATAGACGTTGAGGCTGTTAATGTGTTGAAGTAGCTGGTGCAAGAATAGAGTGCTTCTACTATAACTGATCGACCTTCCTTTGTTGACCTTTGCTTATTACACTATTATAAGTTCTAGAAAAAAGGAAATTATAGACTCTATGTAAACTTTAATCTCTAACCTATTACAAGTATCTAAAAAAAATTATAGACTCCAATGCAAATGGAATACGAAGGAAACTAAATGATTACAACTTGTTTAATGAAGTCAATAATGACCAAAAGTTACTATTCCTGATATCCCCATGACCTCTTCACATATTCACATCCAAACCATCTTGCAAACATGACACCCAGAACGTGGTCTGCCTAACGTTGCCTATAGGGACGGCACTAGTACTCATCATTAGTTAAGTTGGTAGAGGACAACAATGCTAGTAAGACAGGCAGCTAATGTACCTGTTTTTCCAGAAGTTGGAATCTATCTTTAACAGATGGCACATCAAACAAGGCTAATTAAATGAACGAGTTTAAAAACAAAACACCAATTTTACTTGTTTAAATAGTTAATTAATGGATCAATTAACCTACATTCTCTTTGTTGTTGGGTTCCTAAGGCTAGGGTAAGGCTTTTCTTCATGGTTCTGGGGTTACACAATGGGTTTTGGCCCTTCAAGTACCACTCTTGAACCTTTGGCAGGTCCGTAAAGAGGGCCTAGGCTATGGCTTTGTGTCTCTAAAGAGAGGCCTACTATACAAGATTCTATCTTTAGGGTCATTACCTAGCAAACCATAAAGTAGTAAATAAACAAAGAACAATAAAATATCAAGTATCTACTACATTATATTATTGACTTAGGAAGGGAGATGGAGTCAGTAATACTGTAACGACCCAGGTTTTAGTCCTGGTGCTTTGGCCAGATAATTAAGGTGAAATTCAGGCGTGTTAGGCTTTGAGGGTCCCAATGCCTAATGTGGGACACGTTCTCAGTGGTGTCTGATGCTTGGATTGTGGGTTTCTAGCCTTTTGGCGTGGTGTGGTTCGGGTGCTACGTTGGCCCTCATAGGAGTTTTGTGGGTTTCTCCTGGTCGTGGAGGTTTGGTGGTGGGTCCCTGGTGGCACGAGTCACATGGACGTGGAAGGTCACGTGGTTTGATTTCGTGCTTGCGGCTTCCTTTCTTTCCTTCCCTTCTTTCTCTTTTCTTTTCTTCTTTTTTTCCTTTCATTCTCTTCCCCAAGCCCCACCCCCACGTGCCTCTTCCTCTTCTTCTTATTCTTCTTCTTCTTATTCTTCTTCTTCTTCTTCTTTTTCTTCTTCCCCGTTACGCCAGAGCGATGAGAGGGAGGGAGATCAGAGATAGAGGAAGATGAGAGGAGGAGAGCAGAGAGAGGGAGAGAGATGCTCGGGAGATGGCTGAGGGAGGAGGAGGGATGCCACCGTCTAGCCTGACTTCGCCTCACCACCGTCGCAGGGAGGAGGAGTAGAGGAGCTGCTCGTGGCTGGGAGGAGGCACCGCATCTCGCCACCGTGCATTGTCGTTTCGTCGTTCGTTGTCGCCGTATCTTCGGTGGAGGTATGCACCCCTTAAGCTTCCTTTTAATTTCCAGTTTGATGTTTATGGGCATGATAGTGTGGATTGCATGTGTGTGGATGCTAGCAATGTGTTTAGGAATTTTTGGAGATTTATTGTGGCATTTATAGCCATTTATGGTGGTTGTTGGATTTGGGTCATTTTTGACCTCTCTGTGCTTGGAAATTCATATCTCCTTGTGTGCTGAATGGATTTTAGTTTTGTTTAGGGGGTTTTGGAGTAAACTCAAGGGTCTACTCTATATGTTTTATTCGAAATTTTTGGTGTTTGTTTGGGAGGTCCGATTGAAGCTCCCACTTCGGGAAAATTTAGGTCCCTTGTCTTAGGCTGTTTGAATTCTAACAGAAAACTAGGGGCACGGGCTGATTGCATGGGCCACATGCACGGGTTCGGTAGCGGTTTTGGCCTCTAGTCCAGGATCTGTTGGCATTCAGGCGAAATTGCCTGTGGTGTAGGCTAGTCGTGCGGCACAGATGTGCATGTCGGCCAGAGCTTCTGGGGTGTTTTCCAAGGCTTTAATGGAATAAATGATTAGGATAACCATTAGAATAATTGTAGGATTTGCCTAGAATGACTTAGCAAGATTCCACTTGGGGTGAGGGTAGAATAAAAGATGAAATGATTTAGAAATAATAGATTCTTTCCTTAGATTGTTTAGATTGGACTTTAGGGATAATGATAGCATCCCTTGGTCTAAGGTTTGTGTGGTTTTGTGTGCAGTGCACTGAATGAAGTATTTAGTGGCACTGTTCCAGGTGTTTGAGCCTATCTAGCTGTGCTCCCGAGGAACATGAGCCAGTAGGTGTCTTACACATGCGCCAGAATGTGGAGTTCTGGTTGTGTTTGGTTTGCTATGGTGTCTTCTGGGTGGGTTTGACACTCAAAGAATGCTTTGTTGGTGCTTTCTTTGGTTGTGGTCTTGGTAGAGCATGGTGCTCATGAACCCAGACGCTCCCAAGGCGCATTTGCCTGGGCCTGACAGGAGAGCTGTTGAGGTTGTGTTTGGTTTGTGGTTTCTCGGCCTTTGGTTTCCATACCACTATTGGGCACAATGTTGCTTGAGTTTTAAAGGATATTTAATGATTTTGAAAAGGTTTTCCAAAAAGAGAGTTTTGGAAAGAGAAAATTGTAGATTTTTGGAAAGAGTTTTTCGATGCTTTCTATTTGAGTTAGGGGCCAAGATACCTGAGGCTGAGATTCATCGAGTCTTGGAGGTATGATACTCCTTGATTGTCGTTTCGAGGCTAGGGTTGTGATCCATGGGTTGAGGTGTTTCGTGGCATGACGAGGAGGTATGACACTCCTACTATCACTGTGAGCACTAAGGCTAGGGTGTTGATGGGTGTGGAGGTATGAGACTCCTTCCTGAGCACCGTGTGGAGGGCGCCATGAGGAGGCGTACCCTGTGGTGGCCAGTGCGGGTGGGACATGCACCCCATAGCTGGTAGCATCCTGAGAGACAGGACTGCCTTCCCAAGGAGGGGTTGGCTTTGTTGAGGGTTCTCCAGGTGAGAGAATCGCGGGACGGTGATCACTTCTACATGGGGTGCCTTCACCGTGGTAGTGCAGACACTGTGGTCACTCCTCAGTGGACTGCTTGTGGCCAGTGTTGTCTGCTTGGCGCTGGGTAGTTCAAGACACTGTTTGTGCTTGTGTTTGTGTTAATGCGGAGTCCTAATTTGGGAAATCAGACTCTGGGCCTAGTGGAGGACGTGGCTTTGATGCTTGTTGAGGCATAGTGCTTTGGGAGTAGTGGCTCCATTTTTTTTGGAGCGGTGGCTCCGTTGTTTTGGGAGCGGGGTCCATGATTTAGTGTATGCTTGGGTCCAGAGGGGACCATGTTGTGTAAAGTAGAGTCTCTGTAGTTTTGCTTTTAGTGTTGTTTTGGGCTCGAGATGGCAAGAGTAGCCTTCTCAGGCATGCATAAAAGGTTTTAAAAGTGCACGCACATGGTTTTGCAAAGAGAAAGAAAAGAATGGTTTTGAAGGCATGGTTTTGTTATTTTGTGGCCTGCTAGGCAGTGGTAGACTGCCTGGTTTTGTGTTGCGGCATTCGAGAGGGATGTCAGTGCTTGTGTGTTGGGCGTCGGTGGATTGCCCTTTTGGTTTATCGGCATCCAGGAGTGATGCTTGTACTTGGTTGCCCTCGGCTTAGGTTGCCAAGTTGTAGGTGGGGTGTGTGTTGGGTGACCGTTGAGTGGTCACTCACGTGTGCTTTGTTTTGTGTGTTTTTGGCAGGTGCAGGATAGTAGCTTTTGGTTGTTAGTGCATATAAGAGAAGTCATGCCACCACACCTCAGGGATCCAGGTGAGTGTTAGTTTAGTTTATTTCTGTTGTTTATTAGTTTTATTTCCTATTGAGAGTACCTATCCTTAGCTACATCATTAGGGTAATTGTTGGTTAATAACAAAGATAAAAATGATTAAAAATGAAATTTTGTGGCTAGGTTTTGTGGTAGTAGCTTGGGGATCGTTACAAATACATCCCTAGAACACCTTAAGGTCTCAATCTATTAATCGCGATCAAGAATTGACCATGAGAGAGTGACTTGTCCTAGCCTGGTTCACTCGACATAATCACTCTAACTAGAAAGAGATTCCTTACGGAACTTCAAATTTATTGTCAAAAAATTAGTTTCCACCATAGTAGTGGTCATAAAATAAGCCTAAAAACCATTAAAAAACTAAAATGCAAGTGGAGAGGATATATATTTTTTATTTCAAACTACTTTAGATCTCAAAAAATAGCGTAAACAAATAAAAAAATGATCTACAGTAAAAAAAATTTTTGATCCAAAACGCATTACTTCTGCAACCAACACCGAATAAAGTCACTGCCTCTAGTGCGATGAGTATTGGTGCCGATTTTACAAACAGCTACACATACAGACTAATTAACGTTATAGAAAAACCTAAATAAAAGGGTTTGAGTGTCGCAAAATCCTACACACATGACATCTAGACCAGAAAACTACACCTAGATCTAGAGATAAAAGAAAGGGGAAGGAAAAGGAACTACTTACATAGCACGAGGGGTTGCTTAAACTAGTTCCACCGTGATCGCCAATTTTGTGGATGTGGTCTTGAGGGAGGTTGTTGAAGTTGTCAACGCTTCCACGTACTTTGACAACTTTTGTTGTGATCGCAACTAGTCTTTTGTTGATGCCAGCTGACAAGACACCTATGAGAGATTGCAATTCTGGTGGATGTGGGTTCTTGTTTGATTAGGTCGACGACAGGATGCTGGCTAGTGGCTTCCTAGTGCTATGCAATTTTACTTCCCTTCAAAAAAATTAAAAATACATCTAGGTTAGCCTAAGTGTAGTAAACAATACCAAAATAAAACAAACAAATTACATGGATAAATGAAACAAAATACTGAACGAGGGTAGTTCCTTACATGCATATACCATGGGCTTATTTATGAATGCAATGAATATGTAAAAAAATATGATCAATTGGAAGATACTCCTTTCACCCTTGTGCTCTTGACATAGGGTTGAGGAATTGGAGGCGGATGGAGCTCTGGAGGAACGTTTTGGCTTCAAAAGGGTTTGTTCTCTTATGGATCTAGGTTTTCATGTGGAGTTGAACATGGTGGAGGGGCTATGACTCTCTCTCTTAGGGTCACTCTCTCTCAAAAGGGCATCCACTCTCTTTTAGAATCTCTCCCTAAGGTTTCTCTTAAGCTCTCCAAGGGTTTTTAATGACCTCCCTTGGTTTTTGAATTGCCTCCCTCCAAGCTGATGACCTAGAGGGTCTATTTATAGATTTTTGGGGGCCAGATCTTGTCAAGGATGAATGGAGGATCCAAGGGTCAAGATTAAATTCACTTAAAATGGAAAAAATGGGATATTTATTGTAATTTCCTATAGCCCCAGCAATAGAATTATCACGTTGCCGCATAGATTAGCAACAAAGATAGTGATTCCATAATTGTTTGATGGAGTGAATCAATACCTAAAAGGCAATAATATTTTCCACGTCAGCTAGTCGCAGATGTTACAAGCATCAATCAACCAAAAAGGCAAAACATTTAAAAAATATATTTCAAAATGTCTTTCTGCGAATCAGTAGCAAATAACAACCAAATCAATCCATAAAATTGTCTTCGTAATGGAAAAATTTTTAAAATAAATTTTCAAATCTAAATCATACTTAAATGCTAAGTAAATCAAATTTGAATTGTAAACCTCCAACAATTACGAGGAAAATATTAGTTAATATCAAGGATATATTTGATTTAATTTATATTTGCAATCACCGAGATATTTTGGATTTTATCTTTATTTTAAAGGATTATCTTGAATTAAATAGAATTATAACATTTTAGAAATGTGATAACTTAACATAAAGTTTCGTTTTTAGTAAAAATAAAGATAAATGATCTTAATTTATTGTCATCCATATTTCTAGAATTATCCTAAATTAATTGGCACATATAAAGATTTATATGATACGCAAATATATTTAAGTGCAAGAAATATTATAGAAATTATATTAATTACGGGAAAAACATGATAATATTTTATAAATGTCCCATATATCACATTAAAGCCAAGGATGACAAATTATGTAAAGAGAGAACACCAAGTTAAGCGTCGCCTATGCACCTAGCATCAACTATGAAAAAAGAGAGAACACCAAGATAAGCGTCGCCTATCCACCTAGCATCAACTATGAACTCATCGCTAGTATAAGCGATGATGAGGCGTATAGCCTTCAGAAGTGGCGACAAGGTTCGTCGCCTGCTATAGAGGCAACATCCTAGTCTTTTACAGTTTACCCTCTATCTTTTATCTTAATACACAGAGATATGCTAAAAATTAATCTATAAAAACATCAAAAATTCCATAAAATCATACAAACATCTTCTTTAAGATCAAATTACTTAAATCTATGAACAGTTTAAGTAAGGTAGGAGTGCCAACTCTACCACAGCTAGCAACCTCACACTAGAAAATGTTCAAGGGACTCGAACCAGCCACTAGTTAGAGTGTGTTAGCTCTACCACAACTAACGACCTTGAATCAAGTAAAATCGAGAATTTTTTAAAGAAATAATGGAAAAATCTGGAAAATATGTTATAGATCCTTAGCCATGTGATCTAGAATGGCTCAAGGTTTTCTATCCTACTCAAATATAGGAAATGCAAAAATGGGATATCTACAGCTTCCTCTGTGATTAATTGCATGTTTACATCAATCCATTCCATCATCGTGCATTGAAAAGATCATTGGTCTACTCTGTAAACTTGGTACATGTGTAGTAGTCATGGACGACTATCGTGGACCACAACTACGGGCCATTACCGTGGATCGCTGGGTTCAGAGCATCAAGCAGATCAAAGCACACATTTGCATCCATTACTTGTTTTGATCTTGGTTTTCTTGCATCCAGATCTTATTCTCTTCATGTTTCACACTTTTAACTTGGCATCATGGCATCAAGCATATATCCATCTAGGCATCCCTTAAGAAGCATGCATCCATTTGCAAAGCATCACATCATTGCCAAAAGGCATACATTATTTGACATTCAATTGCCTACATAGCCACACAAGCGAGCGAATTAGCCAGGACAGACCTATTTGTCGGGCGTATGGGAGTACTTAACACCTTGTCCATGCAAACAGGAGTTCTTACACTTTCTTTGGCCCGTAATGACCTATGTGTCGCATCCATTCGATACAAAGCATCATCTTTCAAATTTGCATTGTTTTAAAATTGCTTTTCTTTGCACGGTTTTCCTCATTTTTGATATTCAATAGACTAGGTGGCGACAACATTTCCTTGTCCTTTATTATTTTGCTTTCTCTTTGGTGTTTTTGAGTGCAGTATCCTTTCTTGGATTCCCTCCGTGCCATGTGCAAGCAGTCACTAGCATGGTCACTATAACTAGCAACTCCACTAGTGATACTAGACTCCAGCTTTCGATTTTGTGTTTTCTTGCTTGCTTGGCTTTCTGTGTCTTGTTTGAGCCTTCTTTGCTTTAGCTTGCTTTTGCCTTTAGTTGCTTATCATTAATTGCTTACTAGATGCTACTACATGCCTTTTGCTTGGTGAATGTTTTCCTTTACCCATTTACTATGCCACCACACTTGCACATGCTATGTTACTTGCCTTTCAATGTAATGGATGTTTCTTCTTTTAACCATCACGTTAACACGACACACGCACTTGCCAGGGCCATGCCTTTTGCTAGTTGTATGCTTGCCTGAAAGCCACGATTGGATGTTTCTTTCTCCTTTCGCACTTGTCATCTTAAGGAAAGTAGAGACATATTTACTTCCCCCTGTTGGCTTAATCTAAAATTCAAAAAGTAAAAGAAAGAACCATAAGCAAAACTAAAGTTGTAATCACACTTTTCACCATCCAGCTAAATAAAAAATGCAAGTAAAAGGTACAAAACATATCGCATGAATGAATATCTAAAAAACATGCATCTTCCCTTCTCCTATGTCCACCCACAGTTTGAGATGGACAATCCTAGTTTTTTATTCTATGGCTTTAGCATGGGACAAGTTGTCGGTCTATCCCCCCTTGTCTGAGGTCACGCTGGAGTTAGTAGCGGGTCCAACCCATGCTTTGGCAAGGTCAAGCCTCATTACACACCACTTGTTCACTAGATAAGCTTTAACTAGGATTTAGTGTGGGAGCCTTACTTTCTACCCCGAGTCACAACCTATTATTCATGTGAGAGTCCTGAATGGACAGCCCAATCAAGACATACATTGTGAGAGAGCACATATTTGGGCATTCATCTGCATTATGTGTCATTCAAGTGACCTCAAAAACGTACATCATGTCTTTGCTTAGGTTCTAACACTTGTTGTTACTTTACCTATTCTTAGGTAGCTTGGTGCGAGGCCCTCGGCTAGGAGCTCGAGCATGCATGTTGTGGGTAGCCTCTTGTGGCTTTCCTCTTTCCTACTCTTGAGCTATTTGTCGCTTTCAACAATAGCACATCCTAGAGCTCATGTGTCTACTTTTCACCGTAGCCCATCCATACCCACTCATAGTCAGCCATGGCCCAGCAAACCAGCGAGCCTCCTGCTGTTGCCTTAGAGAAGACCCTATTTTGGTCCCTCCTCTCACTTCTACTGCTTTTCCTTCCCTCCATGTGTTCTAGTTCATGGTGCATGGGGATTTTGTGCCTACCATCCTAGGATAGCAGTTAACACTAGCCAATCTAAACTAGTCATCGAATCTTCTTCGGTGACCACCACTCAGGTTCCAGAAATATTGCCAACTACACCCCTTTCCTTGGGCATTCCTATTTCAGGAATCCAGTCTCCTGTAGTTGTTTCTATTGTAGGGTTCGTCCCTATTTCACTTTGTCATCAGACTTGTCCTTTGACAGGTCTCTTGCCAAGCAAGCTCAGCATCTAATGGCCTTGAACAAAACGCTGCACGACATAGTCCTCTATCTTGACCTTGCTATTTGTCTTTCTCTCATGACCTCTAAATTTCTAGTGTAGCCCACTTCAGCTTTGTTGGCTTCACCCTACTTCACTTTTGCCCTTACCATCAACCTAGCTCTCATTGCTCTAGTGATGGTGGTGTTATCTCTACCTCCTACACCATCACAACATTTTACATAGCATGCAACTACGTCACCTCATGGCCAACCCTTTGTTTTGACAATAGTACAACATCCTTTGAGCTTGTTGCTTGGAGCTGTGTCGGTGCCACAACTGCTACTCCCACTTTCAGCATCTTACACAGCATAGCATGCTCTCTATCTTCCCGCATTGCATCAAATTTAGGTACCTACACGCATATCACCTCTACACTCTACACATTTGCTTAGGTATGTTGGTCCTCACACTTTGACACCAGGAAGCATGAGGGTGGATCCAGAAGAGTACACATGCGTGTTCCATACAACATACGTGGGACCTATCTCAGCTACACCAATCTCGACAACAGCAACTTTGAATGCCCTCCTTACAATCTTGGCTGATCTAGAAAAAGCACTTCATCAAGTGCAAGGTAGGGAATGCTAGCCCTACCAATTCTAGAACCACTGCTACTTTTTAGATGCAACACTCCATTCAGACTTTTACATCTCGAAATTTGAGAAATACAATGGTAAAGGCTGCCTGATATCACATTTGAGGATGTACTACGAAGACCTCACACAAGTTTAAGGCGACAAAAGGCTCTTGATTTGCTAATTGCAGAAAAGTCTGATAAGGCCAGCTCTTAAGTGGTTTACATCCCTCGACATGGCCACTATCACGACTTAGAATGATCTTAGCCAGACATTCCTAGAATAATACTCTTTAAACATCGACTTAATCCTTAAGCACGAGGATCTTGTTGCTGTCAAGGAGAGACCCCATTAGCCATTTAGGCAATATGTCAGTTGTTGGCGTGCACTAGCCACCCAGGTCATGGATAGGCCCTCCAAAGAGGAGTTTATCAAAATCATCATCAAGGGAGTGCAACTAGTGACTAGGGCTCTGCATAGTATAGAACCTATCACCACATTTGCATCACTGATCTAGGCCAGCACTAACGTGGAAGGCTCACTGCATGGTGGGAACTTGCCTGCATTCACTTCATTGGCAAGGCAGGCCATCATCTTCGGCAATAACAACAATGGTAGCATTGGCAACAATGGCTCTAGCACCAGCAACTCCAAAAAGCTCGTTGTTTCATATGTCAAATCTTTTGCACCACTTGCAGCAAGCTAGCTAGGTCCATTTTAGTTTGCATCTACTCCTAGCTCTCCACACACATCCCTCACCATCGAGCTAGTGCATCACATCGCACCAGCTTAGCAAAGACAGCGATCAAGGCAAAGGCAATCTCACTGCACAAAGAGCAACTTCACGCCCCTAGGCAAGCCATTAAGCATCGTCTTCCCTTAGGTTGCTTCATTTTTAAGGCTCCCAAAACCTCGTCCACCATCGAACCCACTTCTACTATGGTATGACATAAGCATGCATTACGATTATCATCAAGCCACAGGGCACTCACTGATAATTGCCACAATCTTCGGGATGTTCAAAATTTGATTGACAATGGCACCATTGTCGTACACATAGGAGGTAGCACCTACACCTATAGCAACACCTTCACACCCTACCATAGCTAGCCTGTCCTTGCTTGAGCTTGCAAGCTTTGAGGATATTAGGACTTTGGGAGTCTATCTCCTCTCTATCGTCCTTTCTAATCACAACTCTTTCCTAGGGCACCCATTTGATATCATCAACGTTTTTTCTTCTCCTATCCTTCCCAACTTAGTCTAGTGACACTTGCATGCACTGCTCTTGTTCCCATTTTCCCATGGGGAGCCTAGCTCGAAATTTGCCAAATTGTCATGCACTAATCTAATCATGTGTGCGTGAATACCCTAGACCCCAATAGGGGACACAAAACAACAATTACAGTCTATGGCCACGCTAGTGAACTGACTTTGTGCAATCAAGTGCACAAAACCAATAAAGTCATGGTGAAATTGGTGAATCTGAGGAAGGACATCAACTCGAAAACACTAAACAAAATAAAGAAGGATAAGGAAAAAGGGAGTCACCACCTAGTCTATTTGGGATCGGAAGATGAGGAAAATTGAATGTAGGAAAACATGGGAAAACCAATGTAATTGAACATGTATGAATGTTCTGTATTTAATGGATGCGACACAAATGATCATTATTTTCCAAAGAAAGGGTAAGGAATCTTGTCACATAAATTGATCTTTCATAGTTGATTGCTCACATGTGTGGCAAATGCAGATATATGCTAACTTATGCCTAGGATGAATGCTTGATGTCATGCCATTGCAAAAAAAAAGTACGAGACAGCGAACCATGCGATCTAATGCTCAGCCACACTATATGAGTTCAAGACTAAGGCACTAAGGCATAGGAATTGCATAGGTACAATCCGCTAGGGACATCCGTAAGATCATCACATCCGGTCAAAAGAGCTCAATATAGTAAGCATCATCACCATATGGATGAATGTTGGATGCCAAAAACATAGCGAAAAGCCATGCAATACAAGCGAAAACTTGTAGATAAGTGAAATCAAGAGAAACCATGTTGGATCAGAAGAAAAATCAAAACTGGATGATGTAAGGGTGCTTAGCTGATGGCTTCTTCTGGATCTAACAAACTACACAGGCTGTCATCACTAGCTACCCATGGTAGTGACTCACGTTAGCTAGCTATACTATCAGCTCAAGCTAGTCATTTTACAAAATGACATGCAAGCTTCTCATCACAGCAAGATGAAAAGCAATGATGCAAACATGTAAAGTGATGCATGGAGAACATAAATGGATGATGATGAATGGATGTAGTGGTTGAGCAAGAATCTAGGATGCATGGTTGTCACTAGCCATCTTCCTCATTCATGGTTGGGTTCCGTTAGCATCTATGGCCATGAGGGCAAGCTACATGCTCTAGGGAACCACTTTGATGCTACTAGAGGATGGAGGTAGCAAGTGAAAAGGAGAGGATGCAATGCAAATGTAGGTATGATGCCGATGTAACTCTACCCATCTTCACCAAGATTTGCTGGAACTCACAAGCTCAACTAGCCTTGGAGGCAATAGAGAGCATCAAAGAACTTCCAGGGATGGCTTAGTGAAGTGAGGAGAAGGTGCAGTCACACCCAAATGGGCTCGTCTCGTGCTCAAGGGCCAACAGCCTTGCACAAGCTAAGAACCCTTCACTAGTGGCCGAGAAATGCAGTACATGATGAAAGAAACACAAATAATCCACACAAACAAGACTAGGAATATTGCAAGTGAAACAATGATGAAATAGGGAAGAAAGAAGGAGTACACAACACCACATAGTAGGGAGGATTCTCACTTGTGGTTTGATGTGGGTTGTTTTTCTGGCATGGCTCACGATGGTTCTATCTAGGTTGATTGTGCTTGATGACAAGGGAGGCAATAAGGACAGGTTGTGGTTGTGTTGGGGATGCTTGGAAGGGTGAACCAAGGTTATGTAGTTACTAGTGAGGTTAATTCAGTGGTCATGGTTTGGAAAAGATGTGGTGGCTGAAGTTGGCAGTGGTTGTGGGTGTTGTGGCCAGTATTGGAGGAGGAGCCCTATTGGAGGAACAAGTGGGTGCTTTGCAAGGTTGGCCAAGACAAGAGATTCGAGAGATGTAATGTAGTGGGTTTACAGGCTATGGGTGAGTTGCATGTGGTCAGAAGGGTTGTGGTTTAAGGGCTGGCAATGGCAAGGTGATGGTGGCTAGGTCTCTTGTTAGCGGAGATGGCTGGGAACCAACCTTTCATAGCAGCCTTTTTATGGACAAGGTGTAGGAGTTTAAATAGAGGAGGATGTTCTTGAGAGAAGTTGATTTGGAAATAGGATTATGATAAGGGGTTTGGATTTAATCAAGGGGTTTGGATTTAATCAAGGGGGTTGATTGAGATTAGGATTAGGTTGAGGGGTATGATGGTCTAGTAACACCAAGGTGCGCACTTAGATCAATGGAAGCCAATAGGAAGAGGAGAATTGATGGTTGAAGTGGTTAAAAGACTAGGTAACCCTTCTGCAGTCACTATTGACTCAGGGCACCGTGCTACCAATCTATGCTAGCAACCTACAATGGGTATCCACCATGGTTACCCATGTTAGACCTACTGTTGGGCCTACTACAAGAATTCTAGGCCCGTTCCTTGAATGTTGGATCACCAATCAAGCTTAGACTCCTATGTCTTGTGGTTTTGATAAGGTTTAGACAGAATTTAAGGTTTTGGACTGGTTTGGAGGTGTGAAATGGGCATTGGGTATGGTGAATGCCTTGTCACCACTAAAGCGCTCTCCTAGAGAAGTTCGTCAACAAGTGGCTACCAAAGTAAGGTGTCTATAGATGCCCCTCCCTGCGTAAGGTCAAAGCGATTGAGAGAAATGCTTAGGGTTGACAGACACCCTGCTTGGAGCTTACAAGAAGGTGGGGCTTGTTGTTGGTGTTGAGTCACTTATTCAGAGAATGCACCAAAAGTCATGATCCATTACCAGAATGCAGGTGCAAATGCCAAAGCGATGTCAAAAATACTAATGCAGAAATAATGCATATGTGAAGAGAAAAGGATGTTGAAAATATGAAAGCCAATGCAAGTACGAAGCTAGGATGCCAATGCTGGTGCTTAGGTGGGTGCAAATGTTATCTCGATGTAGCATGCTGAATGCTAATGTTGGTGTGTGCTAAGCTCTGTTAAGGATATGCGTAGCTCTGTGTGATGTTGATGCAGATGCGAATGTCAAGTATGTAGTACTAATGTAGATTATTCCATGGTGATTTTGATGCCAATGTTAGATGTAAGGGCAATGACAATCTCAAGTGTCCACCTGACTATGCAATGTCGATGCTAATGTGATGTTTATGCTAGGTGGTACGACAAGACATAATGCCTATATGCGATGATATGTAGTGAAATGCAATTGGATACGATGATATGTTTTGCTTAAGTAGGACTATGCAACAATACGCAGTGGTTTGTGATGAAATGTAATGACATGCTATGGCCACCAAGTGACAAGTTCAGGACTAATTAGTTTAGAGAGGGGCATGATAAACCAAAAAACTTTCACAACGTGGGGCACCAGACAAAACTAATGAGCCTGCCAATAGGTGGAAGGGGCATGATAAGTTGAGGGAGTCATCACCATATAGTTAAGGTTATTTGCCCAAGGAGAGAAGGGGGCATGGCAAGATATCGGACTTGTTGACCAGGCACAAACTGTTGACAGATGTCGTTCAAGTAGTTTACAATACAAATCCAAAGGAGGGGATACAAAGGATGCGACAGGTTATGATTAGTTCTAGACATACCAACCGCAAAAAGGGCATGTGGTAAGTGTCAGACTTATTGATCGACTAGAAAACATCAACAGGTGAGAAGTCAGACGACGAGCAGGAGACTATTGGAAAGCTTAGAGGCCTAACACCAAGTTGGAAGACATGCAGGAGGCTATTGGCAGACTCTATAGTCCAACACTAAGTCGAAAGACATGTAGGAGGCTAGACTCTATAGTCTGACGCCTAGTCAGAGGACATGTAGGAGGCTATTGGCAAACTCTGTAGTTCGACGCTGTGACCACGCCAATGGAACCCTGCACAGCTCTCCTTACCGATGCGTGGAAGCACACGAGGAGTCCCGATACGATCACGGCGAAGATGGTGAATCCGGAGAAGAAGACTAGACTCGGAAACACCAAGGAAAGATAAGAAAGGACAAGGAAAGGAGTCGCCACCTAGTCTTTTAATGGAAAGACGAGGAAAACCAAACACAAAAGAAAACCAAGAAGATAACAGGATGAAGTAAACATGTATGCTCCGTGCCTAATGGATATAATGTACAAATCAATGTGGGCCAGAGAAAGGGTAAGGATTCTTGTTACGCATGGGGAAGGGGTTAGGCACCCCCATGCGCCCGAGGAACTCGTTCTTTCTAGGTTTCCTACTTGCCAAATGGTCTATTGGGTGTGTGCTTGCCTATTCTAAGTGCACATGATGAAGATGACTGAAAAAAACACCAAATCAACGAGTAGAAAAGAATAAATGGAAAAAAGATAATCTGAGGGACAAGTGTAGGCATTGAGAATGCCGCTTTACTATATGACCGTGGGCAACGAGGAAAATCGTAAAAAACGAGAAACTCTCGGAAAGCGTCACGTAAATTAGCGAAAACTCGAAGAAATCCAAAAAAAATCAAATTGGGGAAAATAATCCTCATTCAGTACAATGTCAGCATTATTAAGCCTGTTAATGTACGCCATCGGGCAATGGAAAGCCAAATCAAATCAAAAACGTGAAAATCAGAAGAAATCCAGGAAACGATGGAAAAACCAAGCTTGAAATGAGTTAGAAATGAGTGCACAATGTAAGGAAGAAATTGCGAGAAAACATGCATGAAAAATAGCAACAAAATGTGCAAAATGCATGCAAGAGTGTAAAAAAGTGAATTCCAGGGGCTTTTGTGCAAAATTCCCAAATTCTGAGTGAAAACTGAAATTATAATGCTAAATCATCAAAAATACATAGAAAAACACATTTCATGTAATTTTGAAGAAATCT
>JAMKQA010015903.1:0-30075 GCA_024699735.1 Posidonia australis
TCTTCCTCTCTTCTCCAACTGCAGCAGCAAAGTAGAGGGGCTGCAGGGATGGCGGGACGGTAGGGACGCGGAAGCCAGCGAAACCTGCGGGACGTGCAAGGACGCGGGACGGCGTGGGACGGGGGCTCGCAAACGTGCGGAAGCCACGGACGCGGAAGCCAGCGAAACTTGCGGGACGTGCAGGGACGCGGGACGGCGCGGGACGGGGGCTCGCAGACGTGCGGAAGCCAGCGAAACCTGCTGGACGTGCAGGGACGCAGGACGGCGCGGGACGTGCAGGGACCTTGCTCTGGTACCAAGTTGAATTAAAGAAGCTAATTAGGTTTTGCATTAGAGTAGAGGGGTTTAAATACAATGCATAGTAAGTAAATGGATCTTGACATGATCCATATACAACAGGATCCATTAACCTAACTTCTAACAGACAGCAAGAGCCACCTTCAGTAGTAGTAAAAAGAAATATATACAGCCTTTGTCATGGACTGATTATTAGCAATAGCCACCTTCTTGATGATCGGTGGTAGTAGTAAGAGCTGTCTACACACCAGTAGCAGCCAAGACATGAAAACAATCCTAAGGACTGCAGTTCAGACCTTAGACGGTCTGATAGGAGTCACCGGAGGACCATCTAGGGGTGGTTGGGGGCAGGAGAGAGGCCGACAGGCCCTGTCAGTGGTGTTTGACGGCCAGGAAGGGGTCGACAAGGCCCTGTCGACGGTGAAGAAGGGTCTGTTGGACCTTGTCGGCGGCAAAAAAAGGGTTTGGGAGTCCTGTGGATGTCAAAGGAAGAGGGAGTAGGCTTGAATGACGGCAAAAAGGTGGCCGAAAGGCCTGGTTGGCCCTGAAAAGATTGTTAGAAGCTCTGGTCGGCACTGGAGGTGCTGCTAGAGATGGCCGATGGCTGAGAAAACCCTAAGGTTTTCTCCTGGACTCTAGTATCATGTAGAGAGAAAGAGAGAGAGTGAGAGAAAAGTAATCTATTCCATTAGGTTACAAGTTATACATATATATGTGATAGGATAAATGAATATCCAATTACTCTATTATACAATCCGACATACTATGTTAATAAGCTTAATAATTTACATACAACAATAAATAAATATGAGAGATTAAATATGCCTAAATTTATGCTTAATAATAATGATAAAAAAAACTTCGAATTTTGATTTCAAACTCTAGTGTAAGCTAAAGTAAGCAATAATCTTCATCTAAGGCTACTTAATTCATTTTTCAAAACATATATCACATTAAAATATGCTATATAAACTTAATATAAATATCATGAAGTATAAATAGTACTTAAAAATACTTAATAAATGTGTAAATTATATTTAAAAATATTTAGTATATGTTTAAAATGAATAGTTCTTATAGTATTTAATATGGAGAGAAAGTAGAGTTAAGAGAATACTTAGTTGTTGGAGATATAGAGTTTGATTGAGGATCATCTCAGATGTTACTATTTCACAAAGTCCACGGGGGTTTTATTGCATGTTTGCAGATATATATGAGTATATTGATTTTACTAATTTTATAGATTTTATAGTATTATTAAGGAGAGAAGGCTCTTTACGCTTATAGCAAGCTATTAAGTTGCAAAGAAACAAAGGAGATGTAGAGGAAGTTAGGAACTCATGGAAGGAAAGAAGTAAATGTAATGGAAAGGAACTTTGGTGTGTGTCAACAATTTTAATGGATTTGTTGGTCGACATTGTTTGAACTTAGTGTAAAAAATACAACGAGTCGACTAACACGTTTTGACACGAGTCAATGTTTGATTTTGGCATATGGTATTTTCTGTATGTCGACTAATATCGCCGACACGTGTGGCTGTTTAATTCTATGTGTGTGCATGCTTGCCTACTGTTGTTGCTACTATTGTCATTCTTTTAAATTATATAGTTCTACGTTGTAACAAGTTGGAGATGTTCTAGTTTAAGGGGGAGTATTAGAGTAAATAGATTATTATATAAATCTTTATGTTATCCATTTATTAGGTTATTTGTGGGTTAAGTTAAGTATGTGTATTTTTATATACAGGAGATTATAATCCTTTATTATAAAATCATACATGATTATCTTTCTATCTTAACATGGTATTAGAGTCAAAAGTGGCCCAAGTTTACATGTATCTATCCATGCTCAAACAGAGACAATTGTATGATCTAAAAGATACCATAAGTGAGGAGGAATGTTGGAATAGTCTCACATTGGAAAAAAATAAGGACCAAACTTGTAATTGTGTATAAATGGATTTCTTCACTCATTGTCAATTGATTTTAAGTTGTATGTCTATATTTTAACAATTTATAATTTGCAAAGTTTCTTAGAACTCCAAACTGATAGAATAGTTTCAGATTCACACAAGCTTGTCTCTTTCTTCTTGTTTTTTAGTTATTGTTAGTGTGAATTGTGTTAAGATAAATGGATATGTCTTACATGAATATCTGTATAAGGAACTTCTTCTTTTATATATATGTAATAAAGGTGTTTATTTCAATAATATCTTTCTCTTTTCAACACAAACATGGTACCAAAGCTAAAAGAGGTCTAAACAGACCCAAGTCCACATACATCCACTCATGTTTAAAAGTGACACTTGTTGGATCTAAAATACACCACAAATGAGGGAGAGTATTTGACCCAAACCCATGCCACTGTCACTCATGCATCTATCTCAGGTGTGCCTGCGTTACTAAATCCTAGTAGTAATTAAAGGTGTACATGGTTTGATTTGGTTCGATTCTGTCAAGAACCATAAATAAAACCATATCTATTGGTTCTGACTATATTGGAACTGAACTGAACCATGTGTATACTTGGAACCTAACCGAATCGAACTGTTCAAAAATCGGTCGGTTCGGTTTGGTTCTCGGTTAAGATTGTAAATAATAATGAACTTGTGGTTATAGAAGTAAGTACTAAATAATGATTATCACATCTTGTGGGAATATAAATTAGAATTGATGGGATATTGAACATGTGGATTTGAGAATATATATATATATATATATATATATTATATATTAATACTAAGTAAGTAGTATTAGTACTTATATTATATATATATATATATATATATATATATATCGATTTTCGGTTCGATTTGATTAACTACACTCAGAACCAAGAACCAAATCACTAAGGATGGTTCCAAGATTTGAGAACCGAACCAAACCATTCAATACACTTTAACCAAATCGAACCATTCAAAATGATTCGGTTCGGTTACTGGTTCTGATGAACCGTGTGCATCCCTTGTAGTAATTCTTGGATTATCGACTCTAAGACTTCTTCACACATGTAAGGTACTCGACATTTTTTTACCTATCTTTTCAATTTATTAGACATTAAAATTGTTTCCATTGCCAATGGTAATCATTGTTTTGTATCTGGAGAAGGGGTTGTTAATGCATTTTTCCTTATAATTCTTGAAAAGTTTTTTATGGATTTGATTTTTCGGTTAATTTACTTTCCATTAGTGCTATTATCCGTCAACTTTACTGTTCAGTAACTTTTTTCCCATTAGTACTTTCCATTAGTGTACCTTCCAAGATTTATGGACGTGGACGAGGACGAGGATTGATTTAGATCGTGAGCAAAGACGTGGAGTTTACTTGTTGATCATATACCTAGTGGATTGGCATAGGTTGCAACTATTGCAGAGTCCTTGTTGTTATGGCATTGTCGTTTTGGATATCCATCACATCGCAGTCTACAACAGGCTCTTCCTTAGATCCCAGTTGTAAGTCGTGTTGCTTGGGTAAGTAACATCGAGCTACCTATAAGCGGTTTAGTTTGTCTACTTGTCAAGGTCCCTTTGATTTAATCCATTGTGATATTTAAGGGTTTGCTCGTAGTGTCATTGTGTCTAGTTTTTGTTATTATATTGTGTTTGTGGACGACTATTCTAGAGTTTTATGGATATATCTACTTAAAGATAGGCATTATATATTTGTCATTGTCAAGAAATTTTATTTTAAAATGATAAATCAATTTTCTATTACCCTAAAAGTGTTTGAACTAACAATGCTCTTGAATTTATTTAAAAGAGATACAGATGCTATCATCCACTCAGTCGTCGGTATGTTGTATCTGCTGATGTCTCCTTCTAAGAGTCCAAACGTTATTTTGATCCTTTTACCCCTAGCAATCATATTACTTCCACTCCTTTACATGTTGAGATTGTGGACACAGGAAATGTTCAACGGCAATCTTTGTAAGCAAATACGCCTGTTCCACTCCAGGTACATCATCGACGACATAAGGTGGCTCCACTAATTCAGTTTAAGCCATCACCTCTTTCTGTAAATCTTCCACCACAAGATCTTGATATTTCCATTGCTTTACGAAAAGGTACACATTCTTTTACTGTCCATCCAATTTCTACTTTTGTTTCCTATGATTCTCTTCACCTATCCTTTCGTCAGTTTGTATTGTCCATTTCCTTAAAGTCTATATTCAAGAATTATCAAGAGGCATTGCTTCTAACACAATGGAAGGTAGTCATGGATGAGGAGATGCAAGCTCTACTTTCTTGCGGCACATGAGAGTTGGTAATTCGACTTGAAGGAAGTGGCATTGTCAGTTGTCGATGGGTATTCATTATCAAGTATAAACCTGATGGCTCTGTAGACAGATACAAAGCGAGATTGGTGGTATATGGTTTTACACAGTCTTATGGTGTTGATTACGAAGAAATGTTTTTTCTAGTAGTCCGTCTTAATTCAATTCAAGTGATCCTATCTGTCGCTGCTAATAAGTCATAGGACATGTATCAACTTGATGTCAAAAATACTTTTCTTTATGGTAACTTAGCAGAACAAGTCTACATGGAGCAAATTTCAGGGTATGCTGCTTAGGAGGAGAACAATGTATGTTTTCTTAAGAAGGCTATATATGGTCTGAGAATTGAAGAGCGTGTTTTGATAATTTCAGTAAAGTGGTGATGAACTTAGGGTTCGCAAGATGTGCTATTGACTATTTAGTATTTATCAGGAGGAAATTTAATAGTTGTGTGTTACTAATAGTTTATGTAGATGATATCATTACTACAGGGAGTGATGTTAAGTAAATAGATGAAACCAAACAATATTTACAGTGACACTTCAAGGACTTGGGACGTCTTAAGTATTTCTTGGGTATTGAGTTTGTTTATGCTAAAGGGAGGATGGTGCTATCTTAGAGAAAATGTGCACTTGATTTTCTTCAGGAAATTGATCATATTGGATGCAAACCAGGGAGTACTTCTATTGATCCTATGCTAGCATTCTGGGATAGTTTTACAAGCACTTATGAGGATGTAGGTAGGTGTAGAAAACTGATTGGCAAGTTGATCTATTTAACTATGACACGATCAGATATTTCATACGTTATTGGACTGTTGAGTCAATTCATGCATGAGCCTAAAGACGTACATTGACAAGGTGCTTTACGTGTACTAGCCTACATTAAAGGTACACTAGGACGAGGATTGGTTTATAAAAGACATGGTCACCAAGAGATTGAGGCATACACTAATTCTGGATATGTAGGAGACAAGGGTAATAGAAAGTCTACATTAGGATACTATACTTATGTAGGTAGAAATCTTGTAACCTGACGGAGCAAAAAACAAAATGTAGTATCACAATCCAGTGTAGAAGTTGAATACCATTTTATGACACAAATTTCCTGTAAGATGATGTGGATGAGGTTTTTTTTATCGTTTTTCTATAAAAACCCATATGACTATGCATTGCGATAATCAGACAGTTATCTTCGTTGCAAATAATCCTACATTCTATGAACGTACTAAACATATTAAGGTGAACTGTCATTACATACGTGACATGGTAATGAAAGGAATTATTTGCATCCCTTATACTCAATCAGTAGAACAACGAGCGGATATGTTTACCATAGGCTTGAGTGTTGGGACTTTTGAATCTTTATGTAATAAGTTGGGTATGATCAATATCGATGCTCTAACTTAAGAGAGTGTTAGTGTGAATTGTGTTAAGATAAATAGATATGTCTTACATGGACATCTGTATAAGGAACTTCTCCTTGTATATATGTAATAAGGATGTTTATTCAATAATATCTTTTTCCTTTCAATACAAACAGTTATATTGATGTTTTTATAATTGTAACAATGAGATAACTTGTCGAACTACTTTTTAACTTCAAGTTTTTCAGATTTTCCGTACAGGAATATGGTAAATTTCGTACATTATCTATTAATGTATCTGCAATAGCTCTGGCAGAAACTGGAAAAATTGGAGCTTTAAACCTGCTGTTTAAGCGTCATCCATATTCACTAGCGGGTAATATTTTGGATATTTTAGGTGCTATTCCTGAAACTGTTCCTGTTCATTTCTATGGACAACTTCTTCCTGGTAGTTGCCCCCCAAGTGCAGTTATTTTGAGAGATGAAGATTGGGTTGAATGTGAAAAGATGGTGTCTTTCATTAATGATACACAGATTGGCTTTAAAACCAAATTTGATACCAAGACAGAAATCATTTTGAAATACACCGTGGGTTTAGTTTGGCCTTCAACAGCTGAACTGTCTCAGTGGTACAAGAATAGGGCTAGAGATATCGACAACTTGAGTGGCCAGTTAGACAATTCCTTCTCTTTGGTTGACTTCGCTTGTTGCAAGGGTATGATTGAGTTGAAACCATTCCTTGAAGACATTTCATATTTGCATAAGCTTATTTATTGTAATGACGAAGAAACAACTTTCTTTATGAGCCTTGACTCATGGGAAGAATTGCCAGACTACGAGAAGTTCAAGATGATGCTTAAGGAGGTCAAGGAAGACAAAGTAGTGGCAAGATTACGGGAGAAAGCTATCCCATTTATGCATAATCGTGCTTGCTCTAGGGAGGATCTAAAACATGTTATCAGTCGGAGCCCACCATATGAAGTTTCTGGAAGTGTGGAGTCCTTTCTGGTTTCATGGTTGAAGGAGATTGCTGCAAAGAATGAGATGGGCATATGCTTGGTTGTGATCGAGGAAGGATGCTGGAATTTGCAGGCTGGCAAAATGTTCAGGGATGAAGTTGAAGCGGTGAATACAGCTTTAGAGTGTTTATACTTATGCACTCTGAGAGATTGCTGGAATATAATGGCATCCATATTATCCAAGCTACCAAGAAAAACTCAAAAAGAGATCTCGGCCATGCATGGAAATGTTTCCAGTCCCAGGCATGGTATTAGAGGTTTTGGATCTCCTATATCTTCTTATTGGGACAACCAAAGAAGCACTTCAGAGACGTCGACAGACATACTGAGCTGGGACAAGGAAACATCATTGTCACAGGATGCTGTAGGAAATCTGAATGGTACAAAGGTTGGCCTGACTGAAAACCTGGAGAAAAGGATTAAAGTTGCAGAAGGCCATGTTGAAGTGGGACGACTTTTGGCGTACTATCAGGTTTTGCTCTCTTCTGCTCAATCCTTGGTTCTTATTAGGTGTTTATCATGTTTCATGGAGTCCTATCTGTCTGTGAAAGCCATAACTAATTTAACATTACAATTATACAACATTTCATTTGTACAGAAGATATTGAAATTGTAAACTGTAGTTGTTATTGTTGCTGTATGGCCCCATAAATATGGCAAGAAGTAATTTATTTAGGATCTTCTCTAGACAAGACAAATCACATGTTGCATATCATCTACTAACTCCAGCTATAGAACTAGTACACAATTTTAATAGTAAGTTGTAGTTTACATTTATGTTCTTTTGCAGCTCTGATGTTACTCTATGCTCTCTATGAGAAGATGTAACCATAGGTAGCATAAGTTTCTGATTCCATCTTTCTGGTCTTGTCAAAATTATATGATACCAATCTTGTATATGCAACTTTTTCCATCCATGGCTTTGAATAGGATGTCTTGCCTGACTCATTAAGTGTTGATTCTAGCACTAGAAGCTATTTAGGCTAGAATAACAATGGATGGAATAGATTTCTTTCTTAATTAAGTTTGTTTGATCCCTTTGCTAACAGAATGCACATCTCAGAAAAGTAACTTTCATGTAATTTAGATGCGTTGTAGCTTTCAATGATTAATTCATCCTATCTAGTGTGTTTTCAATTCTAAGTACACACCAACAGTGTAGATTTCAACAGAAGTTTGACTGACCGATGTACTTGGATGCATTTTAGGCACCATTGTTAATATGTTTCTTCTGTTTTAACTAGAAATCAATGTTAGTTCTGTTAAAGCAGTAGAGGTGTTGGAGGATAAACCCATATATATTTTTAGGGTTTGATTGATAATATATGACTGGCTCAGGTCTCCATCAAATGTTTTGTGGATTTTGTATGAAAGTTTGGCCAATTAAACATGCTTAGGCTCATTTTACAATTTTTTTATAATAATTTATCTAGTTAGCTTTCATAAAACTCTACAGTTCAAGGTAAGCAAGCATGTTAAATACCAAGGTTAACGTAGTTTTAGGTGCTTGCCTGATGATGGACCAAGTGTCCACGCAATTGTTGAGCAGTTGCATGTCCATAAAAATATTAAATTGGTATTTAAATAAAATATTAAATTAAGGATGTTTTGAACAATGTCATCTCTGTTCTAGCCAGTTCTGAACTACTGGAACTTCAAGTGGACAAGTATAGTTGTTGGATATTATGGTTTGGTTGCTATACATTATGTTTATATATAATGGTAACTGTAAAAGGTTCTTTTGCAACCACTTTATTGAGTAGACATTTATAATGCGTCAGAAAGCCATTAGGTTATTGGGTCACTTGTTTGAAATTTTTAAGATAGTTGAACCTCCTAAAAAAATTCTCCCAATCTTTTGCTCTGATTGCTTGCAAGATTGAAGGTTTCATTCTTTTTCAGGTCCCAAAACCAATGAGCTTCTTTCAGGGAGCTCATTCAGATGAAAAGAATGTAAAACAGCTTATTCGTCTTGTTCTATCGAAATTTAGTCGTCAGCCAGGAAGATCTGACAATGATTGGGCAAATATGTGGCGTGACTTGCAATGTTTTCAGGCAAAGGCTTTTCCTTTCCTTGATAAAGAATACATGCTGGCAGAGTTCTGCAGAGGATTGTTAAAAGCTGGGAAGTTCTCTCTTGCAAGGAGCTACCTCAAGGGATCTGGTGATATTTCTTTAACAACAGAAAAAGCAGAAAATCTTGTCATTCAAGCTGCAAGGGAGTATTTCTTCTCAGCTTCAAGTCTTGCTTGCGCTGAAGTGAGTATTTCTATTAAGGTTGTGATGACAATTTTTTATTGGATGTTTTCAATGAAAGTAAGGACTTGTAAAAGCATCATTTATATGGGCATCTGAATTTCGAGTTGTGTAGGGCCAAGTATCTGCATAATTGCCATATGGTGGCATTAGCTTTTGTTTTCACTATGCATGATAAGATCGAGCCATGGATGCATAGGTAGTAAGGGAGCATCACTTATGAAGTACTTGAATTTCGAAACATTTTGTGTTGAGCAGTAAGAAACCATAGCATAAATTTGAGATTTATCTTCCATATGCATCAAAAGATTGAGCTTGGGCTACTGAGGTCGTAAGAGATTGCAGTAATGCATGTAATATATACATAAAAAATGGCCTTTGATTGTTCCTTATCTTTTATTTTACTGTGATGATTTCTACAGTGTTTTCGCTTTTAATAAGTTCATGGAAAATTGTGCAGATATGGAAGGCAAAGGAATGCTTAAATCTATTCCCAAATAGTGAAAGTGTCAAAGCTGAGTCTGATGTCATTAACGTTCTGACCAATAAACTTCCAAATTATGGTGTAACCCTTCTTCCAGTACAATATAAACAAATAAGAAATCCCATGGAGATAATTAATACTGTGATCACAAGCCAAACTGGAGCATATCTTGATGTGGATGGGCTCATTGAAATTGCCAAATTGCTAGGACTGAGATCTCCAGATGATACTGCAGCCATCCAAGAAGCTGTGGCAAGAGAAGCTGCTGTCACTGGTGATCTCCAGCTTGCTTTTGATCTTTGCCTTGTTTTGGCTAAAAAAGGTCATGGACCTATATGGGATTTGGCTTCTGCAATTGCAAGGGGCCCTGTCCTTGAGAACATGGACATCATTTCCCGAAGGCAGCTCCTAGGTTTTGCACTAAGCCATTGTGATAACGAGTCTATTGGTGAATTGCTGCATGCATGGAAAAACGTTGACATGCAAATTCATACTGAAAAGTTATTGATGTTGACAGCTACAAGTCCTTCAAGTTTCTCTATTCCCGATTTCTCAAATATATTACCTCTTGCACAAAAGCTTAAAGATAATCGTGGTGTAAGAGTGTCAGTGGAAGGTGATGTGGACAAAGGCAAGAATGCTGATGTTGAAGTTCATCTTAGAAACATAAGTAACATGCTTTCCAAAGTCGCAAAGAAGTTGCCCACTGAAGATGGGGATATTTGGGATGATATATTGAGGGAAAATGGAAAACTTTTTCCATTTGTTGCTTCACAACTTCCATGGCTACTAGAGTTGAGTGGCAAAGCGGAATATGGTAAAAAAGCATCTGTTGGAGACAAGACTCCAGAAAATTGGTGCATGCCTGTGACTTTGCAAGCGGGTTTGTGCATATTGTCCTGGTTGGCTGTTAACAGTTTGGCTCCTAATGATGATCTGATTGCGTGTCTTGCCAACTCTGTCATGGAACCCCCTGCTACTGGTGAAGAAGATGTTATTGGATGCTCATTTCTACTAAATCTCATGGATGCTTTTCATGGAGTAAAAATTATAGAGGAGCAACTGAAGAGAAGGGAAAATCATCGAGAAGTTCATAGTATCATGAACCTTGGAATGTTGTATAGTTCATTGCAGAGCTCTACAAGTGAATGTTCAAGCCCTAGCCAAAGAAGGATACTGTTGCTGCACAGATTTCAAGAAAAGCATGAGTCATCCATTGCAGGTGATTTATGGATCGTAAGATGTAACTTTCTTTAGTTGTTTCCGTAGTATATGAAAAATCTGAGAGAATTCCCATCTATAACCCATCTCTTCATTAGGGTAATTTTCCATAAGTATGAAAGTTTTTCTATCGTATTTTTGTTAGACATGCTAAATGATTGTCTATGAACATGTAACCATGATTTTAAATCTTGGTTATATAGAAATAAACCAAAAACTTAGGATATTTAGTTTGAAAGTTACTTCAGATAAACAAATTATCCACAAATTATTATTTATGCTTGTTCTCTATGAAAGTTTATCAGTTTGGAAATGCAGTAAGTATGTGGAAATAGACAAAAAACTTCGGATAAGCTAAAGTAAGTAATGATGTATGTTAGTGACATATTTAGTTGTAGAGATGGATTTAGAGTATATAGGTAAATTGGAATCTATTTACTCTAGGGTTATGATATCATGTATGTATATATCCTTGTAAACTCTTTTGTAAAAAATGTAATCCTATTATTTACCTCTAACATGGTATCAACAACAGGATAACCCTAATCCCAATCCCACCCATCCTACAGACATCGACACCACCTTTTGCTGTTGTAGGACGTTAGCCCCACCTCTGTTGGATGCCAGATTCACACCGACAAGCCTAGCAACACCCTCTCCACCACTTGGCAGCCGCAGCTATTCACTCTCGACAATTCACCGTCCCTTTCTTCCTCCTGGCCATTGATTGACTATTGTCAATCTAGGCTCCAGGCCATCCAACGGCATCTTCTATCCTTTTTGGTGGCTATACAGCCTTGCTGTTGGAAGGAGAGATGTGTTAGGTTGTTGTGTGATGTTGTAGGACAGTTGTGTGCCTTATTCATGCCTGTTCAAATCGTGTTTGGTCTGATTTGTGTTGATTCGTATCAGACCTTATGCATGTGTTTCAAGCCATTCCACGTGTTGATAATGACTTCTTGACAATAAAGTTAAATGGTCAGAACTATCTCTTGTGGGTGAAGGCATTTATAGTGTTTTTGGGTGCCCATTGCAAATTCAAGCATATTAGTACCATCACCAAAGCTTTATTTTGTTATGTAATCTTTTTATCATATTATTGTACTTTTCTGAAGATGGGGAAGAAGATTAGTTTAGGTTGTGTGGTTGTAGCCTCTACATCCTAGTGTGAGACGAAATTCCAAAGGGATTAGTGTCTTCCATTTCTTTGCAAGAGTCCTCTCTTTTATGGCATTATCGGTTGGATCATCCGTCTTATTAGAAGCTTCAACATGTCCTGTCATGGTTATTTTAGTCTTTTAAAAGTGAGTCGTGTTAACTAAGTATCATTGTGTTATGTACTTATCTATCATTATCCTTCCAATTTTGTCAGTGAGTGTCATTTTGAGTTTATCCATTATGATATTTAGGGTTTAGCTCGTATCTTGTCTGTATTAGGTTTTAAGTATTATATTGTTTTTATGGATGATTACTTTCATGTATTTTAGGTATATTTGTTAAAAGGTGAGTCTCATGTACTTGAAGTAATCAAAAAGTTTTTCAATAAAATAAAAACTCAGTTTTCTACTTCTCCCAAGTTATTTTTCTTTTCAACGGTTGTGTCCTTGTGATACCTTGCTTCACCTTCCTCTCCATGTCTTTGGTTATGTTTGTTTTGTCCAGAATTTTTCCTTTGAACTTAGACAAATTATTTCCTTGTTCAGTCAAGTGTGTGTTTATGGGATATTTTAGGATCCAAAAGGAATATCACTATTACATTCCTGTAACATGTTTGTATATTGTATCAGTTAATGTTACCTTTTCTGAGTTTATCCCGTTTTTTCCTAGTTCTCCTCCTAGAAATCCATCAGTCATGATTCCTCTTCCTTCATTGATAGATACCGTTCGGCCTAAGAGTGTTGCTAATGTTCCTACTATTATTGTTAACCGTCCCGTACAGTTTTACATTTGTCTCCCCAAGGAAGCTTAATCAATGGTAATGCATGCACCTTCCTCTTCTTCGCCTTAAGATCCTTTACCAACTGATCTTGATATGTTTATTGCCCTTCGTCGTGGTAAGAGATCTAGTACTGCATATCCTATTTCCAATTTTGTTTTAATGAATAGACTTCACCTTTCCTTTCACTAGTTTGTCCTTACCATTTTTTCCGAGTCTATTTCCAAGGACTACAACAAGGTAATTCTTCTTTCATAGTGGGAAGCTATCATGGATAAAGAAATGCAGGCATTAATATCACATGACATGTGGACTTTAGTTCCTAGACTTGCTGATGGTTCTGTGGTTGATTGTAGATGGATTTATAATATCAATTATAAATCCAACGAGTCTGTGGATAGATACAAAGTTCGTTTGGTTAATCATGGATTCACTCATACTTTTAGTGTAGATTATGGTGGTAGTTTTTCACTTGTGGTTAGATTGAGTTCTATTCGTGTTCTACTATCTGTTATCGTCAATCAGTCATGGGATCTTCATGAGTTGGGTGTTTTAAATGCTTTTCTCTATGATGATCTGCAGGAGATAGTTCTTATAGAGTAATCTCCAAGTTATATTGCTTAGGGGAAGAGTCAGGTTTTAAGAAGGTTATCTATGATCTCAAATAGAGTCCAAGTGTAGGATTTCAAAAGTTCAGTAGTATTGTGGTGAAATCGGGATTCAAGAGGTGTCTGATTGACCATTTTGTCTTAATTCGGACATTTGTTAGTAGTAGTGTTATTCTTACTATGTATGTAGATGATATCATTTTGACTAGTGGTAACATAGTAGGGATTACAGAAACCAAGAAGTATATGAGAAAGTATTTTTTTACAAAGGATATGAGGCATCTCATGTATTTCCTTGGGATAGAATTCGTTTATGGCCATAATAAGGTCACTATCTTGTAGAAAATATATTCTTGATTTGCTTCAAGAAACAGATTTATTGGGATGTAAGGTAGAGTCAACATTTATTGATCAGACTCTAGATTTCTGAGATAGTTCCTCGAAGCCCTCTGATGATATTAGACAATACAGAAGACTGATTGGAAAATTAATCTATCTTATAGTTACTCGCCTTGATATGTCATATACTGTAGGGTTACTGAGTCAGTTCATGCATGAACTTCGATTGGCTTAGTGGAGAGCTACCTTTTGTGTGTTGGCCTATATCAAATGAGCATTTGAAAAGGGATTGATATATAAGAAACATGGTCTTTTACAGGTGGAAGCTTATGCAGACTTTAGTTATATAGGTGATAAGGGAGATAGGAAGTCTACATGTTGTTATTATACTTCTGTAGGAGGAAACATGGTTACTTGGAGGAGTATAAAGTAAAGTGTGGTTTCTAGGTCTATTGTAGAGGTAGAGTAGAGATGTAACAACTTCCAAATAGTTACTTATTAAACCTAGCTACATTTTTTATATTATTATCATTATTCTCTAATAATTACATTAAATATGCAATTAAACCTACGTACACTCAACAAAAATAAATAACTAAAATAAATTAAATTATAAACTCACTAGAATCCTTGATGTGTGGTAGCGTAACTCTTTCTAGATGTACTAGTTGAAAATCAACTCTCATCCTACACCTATAAAAATACACAAAAAACAAAGTACACGTGAGTGACTACTTAAAACAATCGTCTAGTACACACCTCACTTACTAATTTAGCAAATGATGTCGAGAGCAACCAAATACAAACATGTCACTTAAATGTCACAACACTACAATAAGACAATTCACTATTATCCAATAAGTAGCAAAATCTTGAAAATCATGCCGTTATAATCATTTTTTCTTTTCCTTTTAAAATCACATGTATGTTCTTTTAAAAATCTTTTATGTACATTTGAAATGACCACTATTGCTAAGTCAAATCGAAAAATCACACAAGCTGAGTCTATGCACTCTTCGCGTGAATTAAACAACCAATGATGTTTGAATGCTCACCATTGCAAAAAATATACCCATAACAAATACCAAAACATAAACCACAGAGTCTTTGCTCTACACAACACGGTGTTCTTCGGATCAAAGTAGTAACACCAAAGTTACGAAGCCATTGCTTAAAAATACAATGCTACACAGACGCAGCACTAGTACCACCTAGGCACAACACCAATGTCTACTCTGGACCAAAGTCTGATTCTTTGAACCAGGGCATAACAAAATCACAACGCTATTCTGACGCAACCAACTCAAACAACACCACTCTGGCGCAACCATAACAAAAAACAATAGTGTGTTGTACTATCCGACGTTAAGTAGTCAACATTGGTCACAAGTAGTCATCGAAGTGCACTATACTGTCATGAACAATTATCTTGTGAAAGAGTCTGTCCGTCACGACGTCTTTCTACCTGAAGGACCCTCAAAAGGCTAACCACATCTTAAGAAAGCCTGCTCACCCTACACTTAGGCGAGCTGTCCTCTCTTAGGACAAAGCATAGGGTATGTTCTCTTAATGTCCTAGCTTTAGTGCTCAGAACAAGCAGAGTCTCTTTATCTTTAGGTCTAGTCAGCATCTTAGACCACAACTACAAATATTAGCTAAATCACGAAAACCACGTAAGCCTCAACCTAAGCAAATAGCTCACAACTCTAGAGGTATCATTTATTCCTAGAGGGTCGGTTAGGAGCATAGGTCTCTTGGTTCTACACCAAACACAAAACATTCAAACTTCACTCTAAGCAACAACTCCCTATTCAAGAGGTATCACTCATTTTTGAAAGTCGGTTGAGAGTTTGCGCATCTTGATTCTCAGAAAATCTTTCCAAAACCTTAAGAATGTCATTCTCAAAGCATCTATTTTTCGAAAACCATTTGAAAATCATTTAAAATCATACTCCTCAAAACTCCGTTAAAAAACGGAGGCAAAGTCAAGGCACCATCTGGGATTAGGATCACCTAGAAGGAACCACACAATACGCAGATCTCACCCTAAGTAAATAGCTTACGACCGTGAAGTTATTTCCCGTCCCTAAAGGTTGGTCGGATGCTTAGGTTTCTTGGTCACACAAAGTTACGTTCAGAACTTTAAGTTCCTGCATCAAAGTATAAGATGTCAATTGAGTTGTGTCTCTTGAGAGTACAACCAGATCAGTGTCAAACACTCGTACAGTACAATACCTAATTCAGTACACGACACTTAATCTTATGATCCAACGTGAGCCTTAATGTCCATTCTAACCATTAAGGATAAAAACTTAGTATCTCTAAGTCATATAGTCTTTTATTTTACTTACAATGTTGAGAAAATTTTACTTATTCATTTTAGACATCCTTAAAATCATTTTAATGATTATCTTAATCAATTATATTAATATAATTACCCTTCCAAGATTAATATATATATATATATATATATATATATTAATCAACACAAAAACACCTAAGGAAAAAGGTCCATCTTTGATTCGAGAGATCGTTTCTCAAAAGGTCGATCGAACCTAGGCTTAGATTAGAACTCATGGCTTGGTTTGGTAGATCGGAAATCAACGGTCGATTGGACTAGGGAACCAAAGAATCCATTCAGTATATCAAACTCATTTCAGTATGCTAAAACTTGAACTTAGGGCAAAATGGACAGCAGATTCGACATACCGAACAAAATCGATATGTCGAATCAGATGACAACAAGACACCCAAAACGGGATCTAAAAACTCAATCCTTGCAAACACTACACCAAACCAAACATGCAATATACTAAAATAGAGATCTCAAGACGATCTTCCATTCGGAATAAGAAACACAATGATCCGTTGTCTGGATCATAAGAAATCACAAAACAAAGCCAAATGGGTACTATTCACTTGGTGGCCAACTACCTCCATTAAAATCCCATAAATGTCCTATAAATCTACTAAAAATTACTACAATCACCTACACACTATCATGCACCTAGGAATCCAATTTGGAAACAATAAGAAGGCCTATAGGCCGTGTACCTGTTACCAATGATGACAACGATGTAGCAGCGACGAGCAGCTCACTTCCTCTTCCATGGTTACAACTCTGAACCTCCTCCTCATTGGGATGGCGACGGCGGTGCGGTGGCGGCGGCGGCGACAATGATCTCCCCTTCTCTTGGCCATCTATCTCTCCCTTTCTCTTACCCTCTCACTCTCTCGCCCCTCTCGCTTCTTTTCTCTCTCACTTCACTTGTTAAGAAAGAGAAGAAGAAGAATGAGAAGGAGACGGGAAGGAAGGGAGGGGAAAACGAAAAGAAAGGAAAGGAAGGAAAAGAAGGAAAGAAGAAAGCCACGAACACGAAAGAGACCTCGTGACCATCCCTGTCCATGTTGCTTGTGTATGTAGAGATCAACTATTTGAGCATGCCAACGAATCTCTATGATCTAAAGCAAATCCTTAAAACTTCTACGAGAGTCAGCACAACACTATAACCATAAAACACCAAGAAGACTAGAAATCCACAATCTAGGCGTAAGACGTTGTTGAGAACGTGTCTAACGTTGAACACTTGAACTTCCATTATCCAACATATCTGAATTTACATTAAATATCTAGTCAAAATGCTACTTCCAAATTGAGATCGTTACAACAAATCTATGGTACAAATTGTGGGTTAGATGGTTTGGCTCCGTTAAGTGAACTTGGGTTTACAGTCTCCTATGCCAATGCATTGCGATAATCAAGTCGCAATATTTATTGCTAGTAATCCTGTGTTCTATGAAAGAACGAAGCACCTTGAAGTTGATTGCTACCATGTACGATATTTAGTGATGAAAGGAATTATCTCTACTTCTTATACATTATCGTCACATCAATTAATTGGTTGACATTTTCACAAAGGACTTTACAACAAGTATCTTTAAGTCTCTTTGTAACAAGTTATATGTTCTAACTTGAAGGTGAATGTTAGTAACATATTTATTTGTAGAGATGGATTTAGACTATATGGGTAAATGAGTATCCATTTACTTTAGGGTTATGATATCATGTGTGTGCGTGTATATGTATATATATATATATATATATCCTTGTAAACTCTTTTGTAAAAAATCTAATTCTATTATTTACCTCTAATAATGTATATCTAGGATTGCTTAGATTCACTTTCTTAGTATATCATATTAAAAATGCTACGTAAACTTAATGCGACCATCCTCAAGTATAAATCATATCTAAAATTGCATAGCATATGTTTAAAATGAAGAGTTCTTATAGACATTTAATATGGAGAAAAAGTAAAGATGAGACAATACCTAAATGTTGGAGATGTGAAGTCTTGTTGTGGACCAGGACCACCCCAGATGTTGCTACTTCACAAATGTAAGCTTATAAACAAGTTGTGTCAGTTGACTTGGGTCCTTCTCAATGTAAAAAAATACACTATTGACCCATCATGGCAAGTGGACATGACATGGGGCAGAAACGGGTATATATCCTAGTGTTTCTGGATTTGCATGCCTATTTTGTGTCGGAGGTTTAGCAAACCAACATGTATCGGCGAAATCTTGTCTATACATGTCGATTTTTGGTAACATGCATGTAACTCAATTATGAGGAAATTTTCTAGCATTGCAACTGTGTGTTTTTTTAATGAGAATATGATTCCATTAGGTCACATTATTCGTGATTATGTTTTTTGCACATCTGATGATCTCACTCACAAGAGACAAGAGAAGCACCTACTATGAAAATAACTAATACCATGGTTTTCTCACTTTGACCTTTTGATATGAATGACTTGTTGATTTACATCCATGTTTTAACAAGCCTATCTCTTTATTGCTCAGGTCAATTGGCCAAAATGGATGAAGTGCAGTCCACATTCTGGAGAGAATGGAAATTGAAGTTAGAAGAACAGAAAAGGCTTGCTGATCATGCCAAAGAATTGGAAGGTGTAATTCCTGGAGTGGACACTTCACGTTTTTTGTCTGGTGACATTAGCTACATTGAAGGTGCTATTCTCCGGTTTATCGATACAGTGAAGTTGGAGAAAAAGCACATTATCAAGGATGCAGTGAAACTAGCAGATGCACATGGTGTAGAGCGTAAAAAGGTGCCCTTCTTCTCATTCTTGTGTACCTTAACTGGGCATCTATTTGCACTTAATCAATCCTTCATTTGTTTAAAACCTTGCATTTGTTCCTCCTGTTGCCTTCTACTGCATCCTATATAACTATGATCAGAATCATGTAAGTATATAATGTAATTGCAGAAAGCTACACTGAACAAAGTGAATGTTTTACCATGCTCTTGAGAAGAGCAGATGCGGCTCTGTCCTTTTAAATTGTAGGGGCTAGGGACATCCATTTATTAAATTTATTTTACTTCTACTTCGAAAAA
The DNA here is from genome assembly GCA_024699735.1 of Posidonia australis. Taxonomy (NCBI): domain Eukaryota; kingdom Viridiplantae; phylum Streptophyta; class Magnoliopsida; order Alismatales; family Posidoniaceae; genus Posidonia; species Posidonia australis. Next base: position 19,218 of record JAMKQA010015903.1, read on the forward strand.
AACATCAATTGTTATAATTGTGCCAAGGCTTGATCTCTGTCTAGGTAAGTGAGAGCTGTAGTATCCTTGTTCGGTGCGCAAGAACTCAACTCCCAACTGACCAAAGTGCTACTCTAAAAAGAAAAGAAGAAAAAAAAGGAAAAAATGCATAAAAATATCTCCCATACCTATTCTATCACTTCCAATTTTCCCTATGATGTTTGTCCTGATGACCCCATTATTGACTTGGGACTACTTTCTATTGAAGATATGTTCCAGCCATGGGTTCCACAGCAACAAAAATCATATGGTAGCTTTGTTCTCTGGACTGTTTCCCTTTCAGTTGGAACTGTTTTCCCTGTTGTATCCTAAACTACTCGTTTCCAGGCTTCTTTGCTGAATCTGCATTCAAAAGGTGATTCATGTCTTCATTTTCAATCTCTTTGCTGATCTCTACATTATCATCACTTGGATTTTCATGAAGACAAAAAACAATTTGTTTAAAGTATTCCTTTAGATGTTGCCAGAATTGTTCCAGAACAAGTTTTTTAAAACTTTAAATTCCCGTCCCTTTTGAAATGAGACTCTCACCTTCTAGTGTAAAACTAAGCATCTCCAAGGAGCCTAGTTTGCAAGTCATTTTCTGAACTTCCCCGAGTAACTGAGCTTTTGCAAGGAATCAAGTCTTCATAGTGTAACAAAACAGGGCCTAATTGACTCATGTTATTGCTCCAAGGTCATTTGCACCATATGCCTAGCTCTTGCCTCTTTTCTTGTTTCAATTTTGTTTGATGTTGGATAATGCTCCAAAGCATTGGTAATATTTGTTTATTGATTTTGAAATAAATGTTGGGTCAAAATTGTTTCACTATCTAAATGTAGGCTGTAAAATTTGTAACAAAACCTTTTGATGGCATTCTATTACTTTGCTATATACATCATAGAATCTAACACCATATGCTTTCACTAATTACTACCAATCTTGTTAATACTCCCATTTTGTTTCTCCAAATTGCAATGATCTTTACTGGATTTTTAACTCTTAATTTTGTACTTAACATGTATTCTGAAGCCTTCTCACGTATTTCATTTGAAAATGCAATGACTCTTTTTTCTGTAGGTGCTTCTGCGATACCTTGGCTGTGCTCTTGTTTCTGAACTCTGGACAAATGATGAAATTTTGGTTGAAATTTCAGATTTTAAAGACGATATTGTCACATTTGCGAGGGACATTGTTTCCATGTTATGTTTGGTTGTGTACCCTGAAGTTGAAGGGCATAATAAGTTGCGTCTTTCCTACATCTATTCTATTCTTTCTGCCTGTTACTTGCGTTTGAAAAAAACTGAAGGACCAGCATTGCTGGCAAATAAAGATCTTGATCATGAACACACTCTTGAGTTATTCCATTATTATAGGGTTCTTGAACAGGAATGTCGAAGGATTTCCTTTATCAAGGAATTGAATTTTAAGAGAATAGCTGGATTGATCGATTTGAATTTTGAGTGTTTCAATGAGGAAGTCTGCAAGCATATCTGTGAATCTACTGCACATGCTCTGGCAGATATGGCTAAAATCCTTAGTTCTATATATAAAGATCCACAATCTAAGGGTCTCATATCTTGGCAAGCTGTTTATAATCATCACATTATAAGGACACTAACTGATTTAGAGATTGCAAGTAAAGCAAAGCTTCAATTTATAAATTCTGACAACTTTCTGGCCTTCATGAGCGAAATTGAAAAAAATTATGAGGGTTGCACAGTTTATATAAGAGCTTTACCAGAAGAAGAGAGACTACATATATACAGAAAATATTACACACTATGTGTGCCATGTATCTTTTCAGGGGATCTCCCTGATGAATCAGGAGTGAAATCTTGTTTGGTTGGGGCTTTGGATTTTTGGATCAGGCTTACTGATGACATCCAGGAGAGCATGTGTGATGAAATGCCAGAAGGGACAACTGGGAGCTTCATTGGAAGTAGCCTTTCAAATTGTTTCAAGGTTCTTAGGAAGTTGGTCATGGGGGGTACTATCTCAGCAAATAAGGGCTGGAGTACCGTCTCAGACTATGTCAGGCATTGTCTTACAATTCCTTTGAGTGAAGAAAGCTTTTCTCTCTGTGAATCTTTGATTTTTTCAGGTTGCGGATTTAAAGAAATTGCTGAAGTTTTTTCTGAAGGAAAATCCACAAATTCAAATTTAAATATTTCTCAAGATCTTTTGCAGCTTTATGTAGGCGCAACTGATTCAAGCCTGAATGATTTAATCAATAGCCCAGGCGATCGAAGGAACTTGCACATGCTGTTGTCATCTCTGAGCAAGTTAAGGTGCAATAGTTTGGAGGAACTCAAGGAGATCAGATGTGCAATTTGGGAAAGGTTGAGTGCATTTTCTGATGACATGCAGCTACCCAGTCATATACGAGTTTATGCCCTTGAACTACTGGAATCTGTCACTGGAAGGAACTGCCACAGTAATTCTGTTGAATACTTGTCAGATATTGAGTCGTGGGAAGGCTGGGATGAACCTTCCAATGAAAATGCGACTTCTGAACGAGGAGACATGCCAAGCAAGCTGAAAAGCACTTTAATTGCCCTCAAGTCAACTGAGCTGGCATCACTGATTTCCCCAAGCTTCAAAATCACTTCGGTTGACCTAACTACAGTTGAATCTACTGTATCTTGTTTTCTGCATTTATCTGAAGCATCAATTTCCAAACAACATGTTGACAGGTTACAGGTCATTCTAGAAGTGTGGGAAGAATTGTTCCACAGTTTGAAAGAGGAGAAGAAGTTTTGTGATATAACTGAAGAAAAGAATGATTGGAGTGGTGACGAATGGGGTGATGAATGGGAAAACCTACCAGACGAGCCTGTTAAGAATCTAGACAAGGCAGACGTCTCTGCTTCTGTTCATCCTCTGCACACTTGCTGGATGGAGATTGTCAGAAAGCTCATCAAGCTTTCCCAGCTTGCAGCTGTAACTGAATTATTGGATCACTCACTATCAAGGTCAAAATTTGTTATACTATCTGTGAATGAAGCCCAAGAATTGTTGCAGCTTTTAATTCCAATAGATTGTTTTATTGGCTTGAAGGTCGTCTTGCTACTACCTTATCAAGCACTTTGGTTCCAGTCTTTGATTGTCATTGAGGATAAACTGAATCTTGAAGGATTTCAGAGTACGAGTGGCGGAGAGCTAGAGCTGTTGGTGGTCGTGTTATCATCTGGAATCCTGCCATCTATCATCAAGGATCCTGCATACTGCAAAACTTTTTCATGTTTATGCTTTTCAGTTGGACATCTTTCACAGCTTTGTCAGGATGACCTGCTCAAGCATCAAAGAGACAGAAGCATAACAAGCAGGAATGCTGCATTTCTTTTCAGTGGACTTGTGCTCCCATGTTTTGTAGCCGAGCTTGTACTAGCAGGACAATATCTTTTGGCAGGACATATTGTTTCTCAGTGGATGCATACACATCCTTCATTCAGTGTGATTAATGTTGCTGAGGTTAGCCTTAGAACTTATTTGGACAGATTTCACCAAAAACAAGGTGGCCACTCTGATTTAGCTGAGATGACTTCAAGTGGGTTCCTTGTGCATACCTGGTCCAATTTAAGGAGAAAACTTGGGAATTTGCTACAGTGTTCATTGTTGGCCCTCCAAACTAACATGAACTGAGAAAATCATCCTCCACAGCTGATATTCTGGTGTTATTAGTTGGCTAATTCAACCATACCATTTTTGGGAAGCTTCGAATTAAATTTCTAAGCAAACTTGCTTTCTGGTAGTCTGATGGCCTTGAGCGGGAATTTTACTGATCTCAGGATGCTGTCTTGCGAACCTGCAAAAAATCATGCAGAGTATGCACTTTCCCACATTTTGCTCATTGGCTCCGATTACCTCCATTGGATAATAAGATTGATGGATTGTTCTTGCAGAGATGGCATTGGAAGCAGTTAATTACTATTTTTCTCAGACATTGCAGATAAAGATTAACTGAAATTTTATTGCTGATCGTCATCGGGCAGTTTTCATCCTGTGCCCGTTCCTGTCTACTTTTGTTGTCGACTCTTTTGGTGGTTGGAGCCATCACAAGCATTGGCTTCTTGCTGCCCATGTCTATGAGTACTTGGGATATGATACTTTTGATTTGCGAAGACACTGAGCTTTTATCCTTTTCCCATGAGTTTGTGATATTTTTGAAATTATGCTTCGGATATGATGTTACCTCAATACTTTTTCACCAAAATTTGTTTCATATATTAAATCATTGTACTAAAATGATGGGGTCTCTGATTGTGTACCCATAGAAAAGAGAGATCCAGTTTTTTGTTGTTGAAAGATTACTTTTACCTGAGCATCCCCCAAGTGGTGGAAAAAACTGGGAAATTGGGGTGGTGAAGAGATGGGAAGTGAGGAGGGATTTTGTAAGGTAAAAAACTGGAAAGTGGAAATTCAAATTGTAGTTCAGATTTTGAAAATTCAATAACATTCACTGGACAACATTACTCAATTGCACAACAACACCATTCCTGAACATCTCTCTATCGATCTACTCATCGGTGGGGAGCAATGTAACTAGCTTGGGTGTTCTTTCCTTCGATTGCGTCCTCTTGTTTGGAGACAATGCTTTTGTTGTGGGAAGGGATTCTCTGCCTTGCGTCTTGAGGATTATCAAGTTTGATCATCTCTTCTCCTATATAGATGTTATGAGAAATCGTGGTAATAAATCACTCTGGGCATTTCGTACTGAAGATAAAATTTGTAGGCAGGTAGGTGGCAGACTGGTTTTCGATTAGTCACCTAATGCTTTTCTTCAAAGGAAAATCGACCCATCCTTTCTAGAAATCTCTCCTCTTTTGTTGGATCCTAGAGGTTCCTCGAGTGACCGTTCTTCCTCTAAGTCTTTTAGGAGGCATGATTTCCCCTTGCTAGTGGGTGTAACTTCATCAACTTATGCGTTAGAAACTACTGATCTATCTTGTAATGGAAAGATTAGACATTTAGGGGACTCAAAAACAAACTATCTTGTTGGTGGAATCTAGGTCTGATTCAGTTTGGAAGAATTATGACTCTTCGGAATTTCCCTCTTTTTCTAGAGGGGAGAGTCTTGATTTGAATTGCAATTGTCTTGGTGATCTTGCGAGCCCAGTATTTTCCCACCCCAGGAAATCTATGTTATTGGAATCTGATTCTTTGGTTAATGGTTCAATTTCCTCGGAAGGGGAGAGCTGTGTTAATACTAAGGTTGAATATTTAGATAGTAGGGTGTCGGTGTTAGATGCTGCTAAGTAGGAGGCCTCTTCGGGAACTTGTTCCTCCTCAGATATCCTTGCTGCAGCTCCGACGACTCTTTTCGACGAGGTTAGTATTCAAAATCCAAGCAATGACAGTTGGCTTGCTTACGATACTCTAGGCGATCCCTGGTGGCTAGTTGGCATCAGTCAGATTATGATTGTTGGGTCTCCCTTCATAATAAATGACTTTGATTCTAGCACCTTCTCTTATTTGTCTTTCAATTTTTCGATTAAGAATTTTATTAACTCAGTTATGCTTAAAAATTGTGCTTCTAACACTGAGGGTAATCAAGATGAAGCTGCTCTAACCCTCCCAATTAATTCATTAATACATACTAAAACCTCTAGGCAAAAGATTTTGTCAGTAGGAATATCTTTGCCATACTCAAAAGCTGTACCCATGTCTAACTTCTACCATCCTGCCGCTTCCTTTCCCTTCTCTGATGCGGCCACGTCAAGCAGTGCATGTTCAGAGAAATTAATGAAGAGATTGCATTAGATTTCCCTACGACCTTTTATATTAATGACTGTCCCTTGATCTCAAAAAAATGCTTTGGTTCCCACTTTAGCGTTTTAGCTTCTTTGGACATACATGGTACTTCAGAATCTTTAGTGACAGAAAACTTTGGGACCTCTCCTATGGGTACTAACTTCGCCTGTAACTCTACTAGTTATTCGGATGGTGAGTGGCAAGTAGTGAGAAAGAAAAAGAAGAAATCGACCTTCACCAAGTTCTGTGACAATACAGGTAGATGTTTTAAATGTGGCTTACGTGGACATAGAAAGGCTTTTTGTTATTTTAAAGTGTTGTGTTTTAAATGTAGTTCCCCTTTACACTATGTAGCTGTTTGTAGATTCTTTAGATACCAATGCTCTTTTGCTTCTATATCTTGTGAAGTAATGGCAGGTCATTCAACCCATTTTTCAGTTCTTATACCACCTAGTAACCAAGCATGGGAACAACTCCACTTTTACTCCTCCTGCGCCATCATCACTTCTCTTTCTACTAACCTGTCTCAAGAAATCTTGGGGAACCATCTACACTCTCACTAGCCTGTGTCGGTGGAGTGGGAAATCTATGACTTCTCTCCTAGGAAACTTCTTCTCAAGTTCCCTTCAATAGTGGCTCGTGACGAGGCCTTGAAGCTGTATGGTACTTCCTTGGTTACCCTGCTTGCTTCCTTCCCTCCTTGGTCGGTTCACTCGAACGCCGTAATCATACTCAAAGAAGAAGGTTTCTGGATACGTTTGGAAGGTATTTCGCACCACTTGTGGAATGTCAATGTCTTTCAGCATATGGTTGGAGATTTTGCTGATCTCCTGGAAGTTGACTATAGTATCGACTGTGTAAAATTTTTGAGCTTCGCTAGAGTCAGAATTTGATTGCACCCTTAAAAAACTATGCCTGAAACTCGGTATTTTGCTTTTGTTAGGAATGTCTACTCGATAAGATACTATCGTAGCTGGGATCTCTGCCCTACATCATCCTCTAGGACTCACCTCTAACCTACTATCTCATCGAACAACACCTTAAACAGGCACCACCCCAAGGTAGTAAGGAAGTCTTTCTAAAAATCTTTTAATTGGAATGGTGGAAAATCACACAAACCTATCAAATTAGGTGATCATGTTTGGACTAGATCCTCGATTGTTGACTCTCGTGGTCCTGCCTCTACTTCTTCATCTATTCCTGCCCCTGTCCCAAATCCAACTGGGATCCTTTCAACCCCTGTGACTGATGTGAGTAATCACATTACTAGTACTCTACTACTTGGTGATAACTTCCCTTCTCACATACCTAGTAGTACTTCTATCCTAGGGGGACCATCACGCTCTCCTAGAATCACCAAAATCCATCCTCAACCTGGTGAAGATTCCTTTCCTGCTAGGTCTCCTGGAAAGCAGGAAGAGAGTTATAAATTATTTATTGATGCAATCCTATCTAAATTCACATCGACTGAATAGATGGTTAAGAAGCTGAACGAGGAGAAACTCAAAAAAATGCTTACAATACTTGACAGCGAAATTAAGGTGGACCCTAGTGAGATGGACAGTGACTTGGTGTCTAGACATTCAGCGCCAATTATCTCTAATACAGGTACAAATTCTTACAACCCTTATATAGAACATTACTCTGGTCCTTATAAAGATTTAGACTCTGATTCTACAATTAGCAATAAATCTTGTTGTGTAGCATAATCTTTGGACACTGAAAATAGGAAGGATGAGATTGATAATGATTTCTTTACTTAGGCTTCATATTCAGAATTTTCTCAATTTTGTTATAAAATGGGTTTTTTTATTAGACTCTAGCCAAGAGGCCAAGTAGTTTCTAAATACTGTGCGAGTTCAGCAATCCCTTCCTCTAATTAATCTGGAGGAAGACTATAGTTGTGAGGAGTCTTAGGATTCTCTGTTTGCATTCTTAAGTATATTATGATTAGTTTAGCATGGAATATTAAGGGCCTTGGCAGTGGTAGTAAGCGTAGAGCGATTAGGAATTTGGTCCGTAAGGTTAAATGTGATATCTTAATTATCAATGAATCTAAACTTGATAATCTTCCTTTGACTGTTTCCCATACTTTGGGAGGTGAGAGATTAAATAAGTGGGACATCCTTCCTTCATCAGGGTCAACTGGGGGTATCATTATTGGATACAATGACAACATATTGCTAAAATTGGACTTGATTATTAAGAATTATAGTGTTTCGATTCTCTTTAGAAGTACACTGGATTCTTTTGATTGGTGGCTTACTGGGGTGTATGGTCTTTGTTACCCACTACTAAAACAATCCTTCCTAGATGAGCTTGGGGACCTTAGTAATATGGTTGGCAATAATTGGGTTATTGGTGGGGATTTTAACCTCACAAGGTTCACCTCTGAACATTCTAATGCTATTGGTATCTCGCTTACTATGACAAAATTTAATGATTTTATTGTCTCCAATAGTCTTCTAGACTATGCTCCGAATAACTGCCTTTATACATGGTCTAATTTGCATGCCTCACCAACTATGGTTAGACTAAGTAGATTTTTTGTATCTCCTGGATGGGAATTTCACTTCCAATATGCTCATTGCTCGGGAAAAGCTAGAACTACTTCCAATCATATCCTTATCTGTTTGGACACTGCTATACTTCCTAGGAGTCCCTCTCCATTTAAATTCTTCAACTCTTGGCTCACAATTGATGGATTCAAAGAACTAATAGTAAAAACTCTAGGGAATTTCTCCTCCAACATCAATCCAATTAATGGCATAGCTTACAAGCTTAAAAATTTAAAGAAGGCCATTAAGCAGTGGATCCCTAGTAAGAGATTAAAGAGAAATATTAGACTTAAGGAGATTAAATTAAAAATCATTGATCTGGACTGTCAAGCTAAATTGAGGCAATTAACTAGACATTTATGGAAATTGTATCAATCACTCAAACATAAACATTGTAAACTACTTTTAGAACAAGAATTATACTGAAAGTAGAGATTCAGAATCCAATGGTTGAAAGAAGGAGATCTCAACACAAGTTTTTTCCATAAAATAGGTAATACTAGGAGATGATGAAAAAACTTCATTGCTTCTCTTAAAATAGATGGATCACAAATTGATATCTTAGAAATAATTAATAATGCCTTTGAAAATCATTTCTTTCAATTATTTATTAATAGTACTAGCTATCATGGTAACATGAATTGGGATACTCCATTCTCATGTAAAATACAATACCTTGGTATTTTGGAGGGTCAATTCTCTATGGAGGAAATCAGGGCTAGGGTATTTGGACTGAGTGGAAATAAGTCTCCAGGACCTGATGGTTTTCCCATGAGTTTCTTTCACCAAGTTTGGGAATTCTTCAAAGGAGATCTGATAAACTTGTTAAGATACTTAGAAAGGACCTCTGACATTAATGCAACAAAATGAATTAATCAAACTTTTATCACCCTTGTTCCAAAAAAGAAGGATTACAGAGTGTTCAGGACTATCACCCTATGAGCCTGTTGAATAGTTCCCTTAAGATCATATCTAAATGTTTAACTAACAAGTTCAGGCCTATTTTGAATTCCCTTATTGATAATAATCAATGTGCCTTCCTTCCTAAAAGGAGTATATTTGATTGTTACTTAGTAGCTCAAGAGACTCTATATTTCATGCATCAATCCAACTATTCTAGGTTAGTGTTAAAATTAGATTTCGAAAATGCATTCGACAATGTAAATTGGGATTTTTTTAATCAAATCCCTAAAAGGTCTTGGATGTGGCAAAATTTGAATTTCTTAGATCAAGATGTGCATTACCTCTGTTAAGTACTTTATCTTAATAAATGATACGCCAAAATTTTTTTTTTGAGCTTTCAATGAGTTGAGGCAAGGTGACCCATTATCCCCTTTACTTTTTATAATAGCAATTCATGTATTAAACAAAATGTTGGGCTTAGGTATTCAGAATAATCTAATATATGGCATTCAATTCCTTAGAGATGGGCTTATAGTACTCAACATTCAGTATGCAGATGACACAATTCTATATTTAGCTCTCAAGAAAAATTGCATTATCAATACTAAAAGAATTCTAGCATGTTTTCAAGCATGCTCTGGTCTTAAAATCAACTTCAATAAATCTTCTCTGATTGGCATTGGAGTTCAGCAAAATGATATAAACAGATTCTGTAATATTCTAGGCTGTAAGCAAGAACCTCTACCTATTAAATACTTTGGTTTACCACTACATTACAGGAAATCATCTTATACTGATTGGACACCTGTGATAGAAAAGCCACATTCAAAATTGACAACTTGGAAAGGAAAATTCTTATCCCTTGGTGGAAGGCTCATACTTGCGAATTCAGTTATATTTACCATATCCACTTACTATCTTTCAATTCTTCACCTGCCTGTTAGGGTAGCTACTGAAATTGATCGCCTTAGAAATAGATTTCTTTGGTGCTCTTCTAGCTCTACTCAGAATAGATATCACCTAGTTAATTGACAGAGGTCATGTAGATCTAAGAAACAAGGAGGATGGGGTATTATTAACATTAAAAACTTTGGAAATGCACTCAAATATAAGCTATTGTGGCAACTTCTTGAGCCTAATCCTAAACTTAAGTGGGTTGAATTAATTAAGTCTCGATAATTCTCACTTAATAACTCAGGCTTCTTGCTAAATGTAGGTTCACATGGGTCTCCATTATAGTCAGAACATAAGAGATGCTTCCCTATTCTGAATACATTTTCGAAATTCTTCATTAACTGTGGAGACCAGACTGTATTTTGGGAAAACTCTTGGTGGGAGATGGCGGTGTTAAAAAACAATTTTCCTGATCTATATCAGTTGTTTAAACTGAAAAAGGGATCAATGAAAAAAATGTGGAATAAGTTTAATAATGCCCCTTTAAAAATTAGAATTTTTTCATGGCTTGTATTGCATAATAAAAATTTGACCAAGGAAAATCTCCTCAAACGAGGATGGATTGGTTCTTCTACATGTATTTTTTGTCAGTTGCATATGGAAACTAACAAGCATCTTTTCATGTGTTGTGATTTCATCTCTCAGATTTGGAAATTCTTTCTTTCCAATC
>JAMKQA010015904.1:0-27324 GCA_024699735.1 Posidonia australis
TTGATTAGGGTTTTGTGGAATTTAAGGTGGATTTTAGCTGGATTAAGTGTTTTATTTGCTTTTCAGTGAATTTTAATGGGTTTTAGTGTTTTATTGGGTCATGTGGGCTAGTGTGGGTATGATTGGGACCTACGTGGACTAGGTTTTTGGTGGTCGCGACCAGAGCATCAATCGGAGGAGCCTGCTGCTAAATGAGCTTAAAATTGGGGTGTCTACACCAGCCATCGGCGATCCATCTCCGGCGCGTCGTTGCATCAACCGAGGCTCGAGGAGGGGCGGCTAGTGGTTCTGGAGTGCTCGTGGGGAGTAGTGGAGCGATCCTGGAGGCATGGAGCAGCGTGGGGGGCTGGAGGCTTGCGCCGCTCTACTGGATCTCATCGTCTTCTCCAGCAACAGCGGATCGACGCGTTCTTCCGGTGGACTACGTGGCGGCTACTGGGAGCGATGGAGCGGCGATTCGATGGCTGAGGAGCTCTGGGAGGACCAGAGGAGGAAGACAGGAGGCTCAGGGATCCAGGAAGCCTCCTGGATTTCCCCCCCACCTCCGTCACTGGAAAACGGCGACGGTAGGGCATGGATGAGCTTTGTTAGCCAAGGGATCACTCTGGATCCCTTGGAAACACTCCGGGATGAGAAGGAAGGCCCAGAGATCTACAATTCAGACAATTTGAGTGATCGGGGATGTGTACCTGGTTGGAGATGTGTCGTCGGAACTCTGGGAACGACGATTGGCTCTGCTCCTCTGCTTCACGCTCTCTACTCAGAATTCTCTCCCTCTCGTCGCTGGAATCGCTGGCTCTCTTCTCTCTTGCGGTGAAAAGTCCCTGAATCGCTGGCCCTTCCCCCCCTTTTATAGGCAAACGGAGAACGGCGACCCATCACTGTAACAACCGACTCCCTGCTCTAACCACCTAACAGACTAACTAAAACCCACTAACTGGTCCTGTAACAGCCTAACAAGCTCCAACGACTGCACCTCTTTGCTCCCTTGGTCATCAACAGCAATCGATGGCGATCCAGACCCCTGCCGGCGATTGATCCAGTGGCTGGGATTGTCTGGGCGGCTCCCTGGATCAATGGGTTTCAAGTTGGCTGAACGAGCTCAAGGATTGAAGTGAGCTCAATGGTTGGTTGAGTTCGTGAGGTGTTAAGGAGGAAGAAAGGTCTCAGTGAGGAAGAAGGGAGGTGAGTTGAAGTGAATTTTGCATATTTGGGTAGAAACTTAGGTTAATGAAGGAAAAAAGAAATAAATATGATATTGGGTTTAGAACTAGATGAAGTGGGATAAATGAGTCTTATTTTGGAAGAAGTTCAAATATGTGAAGTTGTGGGTTGAGCCATTACGGGCCTCCATGGGCCTAATTGGGCTTAACAGGCCTATATGGGCCCCCATGGGCCCAAATGGGTTTAAATGGACCCAAAACAAGTTGAAAGAGTTTTAAAAGGGTTAGATGGGCCTAAGATGGGCTTGTGGCCCCAAATGGGCTCAACTAGGGTTCAAGCTCAGCCACCACATCCTTATCCTGCAAAATTGGGAAAATTGGGGTGTCTACAGTTATAACCAAATCAGAATGGTGGAAGAGGATATGGAGAAAATGTCATTCAGTACCCCCTATGGAGTCCTCTACTACAAGGTGATGCCTTTTGGGTTGAAGAATGCATGTACCACATTTTAGCAAGCGATAATAGCACTCTTTCATGACCTCATGCACCAAGAAGTTGACATATACGGGGATGATATGATCGCCAAATCAAGAGAACCTGAAGACCATCTGACCTGCCTGAGGAAGCTGTTCGACCGTTTGTAAAACTACAAACTCCAGCTTAACCCTAGTAAATGTGCATTCGAGGTATAATTAGGAAAGCTCCTCGCATAAATTATCAGCTAGAGGAAAATCAAGGTGGATCCCAACATAGAAAAAGCAATTATTGACATGCCTCCTCCCACAACAGAAAAAGAGGTCCGAGAGCTACTAGGGTGACTCCAATATATCAGCCAATTCATTGCACAGCTTATACCAATCTATGAACCAATTTTCATGCTCCTGAGGAAAAACACCCAGATTGACTAAAGCGAGGAGTGCCAAGCAGCTTTTGACAAGATCAAGCAACTTTTGGAAAAGGCCTTTGGTTTTGGTTCCACCAGTACCAAGGCGACCGTTGCTCCTATACCTATTAGTGACACAACATTCCATGGGATTAGTCTTAGGCCAATATTATGAATCAGGCAACAAGGAGCAAGCAATCTATTATCTAAGTGTGACCATGTTGGTGGAACCCTACACGACTCCCTAGTGCATGGAAACACACGAAGAATCCCGATATGGTCACGGTGAAGATGGTGAATCCGAAGGAGGAGATTAGACTCGGAAACACCAAAGAAAGACAAGAAAAGGATAAGGAAAAGGAGTCGCCACCTAGTCTTTTAATGGAAAGACAAGGAAAACCAGGATGCATATGAATGCAAGAAAATGATGCAAATAAAAGAAAATGAATGCGTGCATGCTCCAAGCCTAATGGATGCAACACTTAGCCAATGTAGACCAGAGAAAGGGTAAAGATTCTTGTTACGCATGAGAAATGTGTTAAGCATCCACATACGCTCGAAGAATTTGATCTTTCAAGGTTAATCGCTTGCTCATGATCTAGTGTGTGTATGCTTGTCTACTTCTAATGCACATGCCTAAGATGAATGCAAAAACATGACAAATATCCAAGAAACAATGAATAAAAGAGAGATGATAAAGAAAATAATCAGAGAGACAATGTAGGCATTGAAAATACCGCATTACTGTATGTCCTTGGGTGATGAAGAAAATCATGTAAAAATCAGAAATGTTTGGGAAGCAATACTTAAAACAGCTTACACTGGTAATCTTGAGAAAATCAAAAGGAGAAAATAATTTGCATTCGGGTCCATGTCAGCATTGTCAAACCTATTAATGTACCCCCTTGGGTGATAGGTAAAATCAAGTAAATCAGAGTCATCCAGAGAGAAAACCGACGCAAAATAGCCGAAAACTTCAAATGCTTAAAAAGGGAAATAATCCTCGTTGGGCCAATGTAGGCATTTACATGCCAATTAATGTACGCCCTCGGGTAATATGAAAACCAATTCAGAATAGAATTATAAAAGTCAGACTAAAAGTCATGAAATGCATCCCAAAAAGCAAATTTTATTCGTTGTGGCAACGTATGATATGCATGAAAATATATATACGAAAATATGCATGAAATGTGCATGAACCTTCAATCCTAACATGAAAATTCTTGTATATTGGATAGCCACAACAATGAATTTTGATCAACTCATCCCCCCATTCTACCTTTCCAGTGAGCTGGTAATACGTTGGTTTTCGATGCAATATCTAATTGTAAATATGACAAGAAAATTTTGGTAATGAAGAAATCCGAATTTTATTACAAATAAATTAGTGATAAATGCATAAAATGTATGCAAGAGAATACACAAGTTGACTAATGGTGAATGCAAGGCATGAGGGGAGAGAGTGCTCCTAATAGTGTCTGTCCTATTTTTAGTGAGCTCCGCTGGCCATCAGGGAGAGGCCGTCGGTGTGAATCTGATGAAAGATCTACAGTGATGGTGGCCTCTCCATGCTCACTCTCTCTCTCCACACACCTGCATGGACCTAGGGAAGATGGAGGAGGATGGACTGATGCATGCATGTAGAGGGGATAGAAAGCCTACCTGTAATGACGTCCGTTTGCTTCCCTGATCACCGGCAGTTTGCTTGGGTTCGACGGAGCTTAAAGGTGGCTGGAGGCTGGTTCCTCGACGCGAGCTAGTGGGAGAGGAATGTGGGGCTGTTGGTGATGGAGCTCGTGGATGCTTGGGAGAGTGAGTGAAGTGGATGTGTTTTTCTAAATGGCCCCCCTCCCCATGCATGTAGGATAGGGTTATTTATAGAGAAGGGTTGTTAGGGATTTGTTATGATTTAGTTAGCAATTAGTTAGGAAGTTGTTAGGAATTAGTTAGGAAGTTGTTGGGGAGTTGTTAAGGATTTGTTAAGAATTAGTTAAGAATTAGTTAGGGAGTTGTTGGAAATTAGTTAGGAAGTTGTTAGCGATTTGTTAAGAATTGTTTAGGAATTAGTTAGGGATTTGTTAAGAATTAGTTAAGAAGTTGTTAAGGATTTGTTAAGAATTAGTTAGGAAGTTGTTAGCGATTTGTTAAGAATTAGTTAGGAGCTAGTTAGGAAGTTGTTAGGAATTAGTTAGGAATTTGTTAAGAATTAATTAGGAAGTTGTTAGGGATTTGTTAGGAATTAGTTAGGAAGTTGTTAGGGATTTGTTAAGGATTTGTTAAGAATTAGTTAGGAATTAGTTAGGGATGCTTAAGGATTTTTTAAGAATTAGTTATTAGTTGTTAGGGATTTGTTAAGAATTAGTTAGGAATTAGTTAGGGAGTTGTTAGGGATTTGTTAGGAATTAGTTGGGAATTTGTTAAGAATTAGTTAGGAAGTTGTTAGGGATTTGTTAGGAAATTGTTAGGGATTTGTTAAGGATTTGTTAAGAAATAGTTAGGAATTAGTTAGGGAGTTGTTAGGGATTTGTTAGGAATTAGTTAGGAGGTTGCTAGGAAGTTGTTAGGGATTTGTTAAGAAATGGTTAGGAATTAGTTAGGAAGTTGTTAGGGATTTGTTAAAAATTAGTTAGGAAGTTGTTAGGGATTCAGGCTAGATTTAGGATTTTGGATTAGGGTTTTGGATATGGTTTAGTCTATTGATTGTCCTCTAGGGTTTTTAGATTAAAACAGAGGCTTAGGCTAGTGTTTGTGGATGACATTAGGTTAAGATGTCAAGTTGACCTAGGGGAAAAGTGATTGAGAGCCCAACAACCAAAAGTCCATTCCAGAGAAGCTTACCTACAATCCTGCAAATTTGGGGTGTCTATTGATACCCTTCCTTGAGCAAGGTCAAGGGACGAATGGAAACGAGATCAATGCTCAGGGTTGACAAAGACACACCACCCGACGCCACAAGAAAGTGTTAACCACGATGACAAGCCATTTAGTCGGTGACTGCATTGAAAATCATGACCTGCCATCGAAACGCTAATGCAGAAAATAGATTCAAACACACAATGAAGACATAAGATCTTAGATGCAAAATGCAAGTGCGAAAACGATGTTGAAACACGAACACCAATGCTAATGATAAATGCTAACATCGAATGCTAGTGTTAATGCTGAGGTCAATGCGACTGGTAATGAATAATATGTGCTGATGAACGTTGATGCATGAATGAATGATGCATGCAATGCATGACATATGTTGATGCATGGTGCAGGATGACAAGTTGATGACTTATCAGCTCATAAAGGGCATGATTGGTTATCACACTTGCCAAAAAGGCACCGGACAAGACTTACGGTGCTTGCTGACCGAAAATGGGCATGATAAGTTGTTGGACTTATCACCGAACATTTTGGGTTGTCAGTCCACTCTAGACAATGTAATGGTTGTCAACTGGGTAGTTCAGGCTACCAGCCCAAGAGCAAAGATGGCATGATAGGATACCAGACCTATTTACCAAAAAGATAGTCACCTTGTTGGGTGTCAATCAGGTAGTTCAGGGTACCAGCCCAAAGAAAGAGATTAGTCTAGTCCATCCAGAGCATGACTAAAGGGGGCACCACCGATTCCAACCATCCTAAGCAGAAATCGAAAGGGGCATGGTAAGATGGCGGACTTACTGACCGGAGGATATGGCAAGCTTCAGACTTACCGACCGAGAGAAAATGGCAAGTTTCGGACTTACCGACTGAGAAAATGGCAAGTTTCGGACTTACCGATCGAAAGATGGCAAGTTTCGGACTTACCGACTGGGAAATGGCAAGTTTTAGACTTACTGACAGGGAGATGGCATGTTTTGGACTTACCAATTGTGAGATGGCAAGTTTCAGACTTACCGACCGAGAGATGGTAAGTTTTGGACTTATCGACCGAGAGATGGCAAGTTTCGGACCTACCGATCAAGAGAATATGGCAACTTTCGGACTTTCCGACCTAGAGATGGCAAGTTTCGGATTTATCAACTGAGAGATGACAAGTTTTAGACTTACTATCCAAGAGATGGCAAGTTTCGGACTTCCCAACTGAGAGATGGTAAGTTTCAGACTTATTGACCGAGAGATGGCAAGTTTTGGACTTACCATCTAAGAAAATGGCATGTTTCGAACTTACCGACTAAGAGACGACAAGTTTCAGACTTACCAACTAGGAGATGGCAAGTTTTGGACTTACCGATCGTGAAAATATGGTAAGTTTCGGACTTACCTACTGAGAAAATATGGAAGTTTCGAACTTATCGACTAAGAGATGGCAAGTTTCGGACTTACCGACCGAGAGATGGCAATTTCGGACTTACCGATCGAGAAAATATGGCAAGTTTCAGACTTATCGTCTGAGAAAATATGGCAAGTTTTGAACTTACTGACCAAAAGATGACAAGTTTTGTACTTACCAACCGAGAGATGGCAAGTTTCGGACTTACCGACCGAGAAAATGGCAAGTTTCGAACTTACCTATTGGGAGATGGCAAGTTTCGAACTTACTGAGCAAGAAGTGGCAAGTTTCAAAATTGTCGACTGAGAGATGGCAAGTTTCGGACTTACTGACGGGGAGATGGCATGTTTTGGACTTACCAACCGAGAGATGGCAAGTTTCAGACTTACTGACCACGAGTTGGTAAGTTTCAGACTTACCAACTGAGAGATGGCAAGTTTCATACTTACCGATTGAGAAAATGGTATGTTTCGGACTGGTCAACCGAGAGATGGCAAGTTTCAGACTTACCCACAGAGAAGTCGAAAGTTTTGGACTTACCAACTGAGAGATGGCATGTTTCAGACTTACTGACCGAGAAGTGGCAAGTTTCAGACTTACTGACCGAGAAGTGGCAAGTTTCGAACTTACCGACTAAGAGATGGCGAGTTTCAGACTTACCAACCGAGAGATGGCAAGTTTCGGATGCCAACCAGATAGTTTGGGATATCGGCCCAAAGGGATATATCTTTGGGTTCTGTTCCTTTCGAATTGAGAATCCAGAGGGAAAGGACTTCATCCATCTTGGAGCAAAGTCAAGGGGAATGTCTTTGATCTTTGTCCTCTCGGACGTGAATCTGGGAGACAAGGATAAGGATCATCTAGACTTCATAGGGGAGATGCGGAACCTGTCAACTGAGATTAGGTCGGTGACAGACTCCTAGGCAGGATGGTAACAAAGAAGGAAGAAAATACCGAAAGCCAGCTGACATGCCCCTGATATCAAGAAGTGACAATGAAATTGTGAAGGCTGTAGAGGGCAGATCGAGGGATACTTGGGCAAAGGCAACACCCCAAACTACCACAAAAGTGTTGGAAGACAAGAATGTTGGGGTCCTGACCAACTGTTTAGCCAAAAGGGTTTACCAGGGGGACCTTATTCACAAGTACCAGTGCACCTTGGATCATCGCCGCTATGGGGGATATCAATTGAGATAGCTAGGGATTTGTAGTCTATGCCCAATGCCATCGTAAATTCAGAGTGTTTGCGACATGCCAACGATACTCCAAATCTTATGCTTGACTCGCTGCAGTGTCCTACTGTAGTTGTCGCCTTGTAGGAACCATTATGTAATGAATGTCACTTCTTTATAAGAATGTGCACCAGACCATCATTTCGAAGATATAATTTGTACTAAGTGTTCTCAGAACAGTCCTTCTTTCCACAAAGCAACTTACATGCCCCTGGTCGAAGACCCTGGTTTAGTTATATTATAAGTTGGTGTTCTGTTAGGCACATGATATGTGACTTTTGACCAAAGAGCAACCGACAGGCCCCTAGTATTGAACTGGCTAGACATCACTAGAGAGTATGGAGTCTTCGAAGCCAGACTGTAACTATAGATGTACTTTGAATCATCGGAGTAATTGAGACTATCACTAGTTGAAGCAAGTGATACATTCATCTAGTGACTTGAAGTATGTATACCCACCTGCTGTCTTGTATTGTAGTCGGAAGGCAAAAGGAATTGTGGTGACTTGACATAGACCTTTGATTGAGATTGCAACCTGCCTTCGACTAGTATGTCTAGGGTGTATTCTACTCAACCATGGTGTTTCGATAGTTCTATATTTGGTCATGCTATTGTAGGGCATTCTCCTGATTGTATTTGCACAATTCTGGATTGCTGCGTGGAGAACACAGTCATGCTACTGTCTCCACCAATCATTTGCATTTAACCAGAGATCAACTAATAGGTACCCCTGTTGTACATTTTAACCCCAAAGAGCAACCGAAATGCCCATGGTTAAAATTCTGGTCTAGTTATTACATTCAATGTGTAGTGAATTGCTTGATGTATGTATCTTGACCAAAGAAAAAATGACCTACCTTTGATGAACAGAGTAGCAGATTGTGTGAGCTCAGTTAGAAAGTAGCTGACATGCCCCTATCATAAAAGCCGAACGATTCTCATTGAAAACAATAGGCAGATCAAAAGATACCAAGGCAAAACAGATGCTCTTGGAATTGAGTTAGGCTACCGCATGAAATGTTGGGCACTACTAGGGGATGTAAAGACTTGAGGATTAGGCTGTGACTGTAGGCACACTTTGAATCACTGAAGTGGTCGATACTGATTTTGATTGGGGCAAGTGACACAATTGTTTACTGATTGGAGGCATATATATTCTTCCACTGTCCTAAGCTATACTCTGATGGCTGGATGAAATGTGATAAATTGTAGTCTATCTCAGGGTGGCATATTGAGGCTATTCTCTGTTTTGCTGCTTATTGTATCATTGTGTTTAGATTGTAAACCTGTACTTGGTCGTATTATTATCAAGCATTTCCCAAATCATGTTCTCCACACCTGAACTGCCGTGGAGGAGTCACTATCGTGTTGTTGATTCTGCAAGTCCATGTAGTTCGTGCACTAACCGGTGTCCTTACTATATATGCACTTCAACCAAAGAGTAGTTGAAATGTCCCTGGCTAAAAGCACTCGGCAAAATCCTTTTGAGCCAATTAATATTCAAGCAAAGAGATTCATCCAAGCAAAATTGTGATGATTATGATTATTGTGGTGGACTCTATTATTGTGAGCAATTTAATTATTTAAGAGTGATCTTATTGTTTGATCGAAAAATGCATGACATGTTGACTAGGTGTGATTTTAGTTGTTTGTTATCTGCATTTATTGCTTTTCTTGTTCACTGAGTTCATTTTCTGGATCGCTTGCTTGCTTAGTTCGACTATTTGTTTGCCCTCAGTTAGGTTGAAAAGCTGTATGTCTATTGGAGGAGGACACCCTTGACTCAGTTGACGCTACAGAGACTCACAAGCCGTGGGTGGCTCTCAATGGGTAGTGGTGGTGCTCAAACTCATTGTAAGGTAGTGTATTGAACCTGGCTCCATGCCAAACTCTTTAGGGTCTTGTACCCACTTTTTTGAGATCACTGATTTTTCTTTTACTCCCTCATAGATGTGCGGTTTCACCCTAACATTGACTTGGAGGTAATAGGCACCTGATCTATTCTGGAGGCCTTTGTTGCAAGAGGATGGGTCAGTCCCTCAAAGATGTAATTTCACTAGGCACATACTCCAACTCTTCTCCAAGGTATGGTAAAGGTAGAGCTGCAGCACATGCCTCTCACTCATGGGCTGACTTCTATCTTCGCCTTCTGTCCTCTCTATTCTTTTATGCCCTTGCGAATGTTTGTTTTCTTTTCTGGCTCACACCCTCAATCACCTCGAACATTTTATCTCCCTCTTGGACGTGCAGGGTCCTTGCAGAGTTTGGACATTTCGTCGGGCGTTGATGTGCGGTGGCTCCCTCGCTAACTTGGTCATCTGAGTAGCGACAATTGAGGAGAGATAATCCATTCCGACACAGGCAAGCTTTTTTGATTTTCGTTATCGGGCAGAATGTTATTGGCAAGCAAACTACTACTTTTGTTATTCTTAATGTTTTTCTGTTTTGTGTTTTTCTTTATTTTCAACTTTTTGTGCTTTTTCTATTTTTTGTGTTTTTATTTATGGTGATGCAAAAAGAAAAAATAAAGGAAACAAAGGAAAAGGATACAACTCTAGTCCTTGTTACTGTTGTTTTGTCGATACCATTGGGGTTCATAGTAACTCCTAGTAGTGCCACTGGAAATCAAAATCAAGGCAGGTGTAACCGAAGCTATTAAAACTGTTATTGAAACTAAGACTATCACTGTAAATGTTGAATCTACTGGTTACATTAGGACCGTATCTGTTGTTGGAGTTGATATCTGTTGTGATGGCTATCTCCTACCAGATCCAAGGTATTTTCATGTGCTAGGTCAGATCGGTGGATGGCAAACTGGCAAACTTTTGGTTAAGCCCATCGTAGAGGAACAAGAACAAGAGTGGCATACGTGAGTGTCGCTAGACAGAACTTGGGAAAAGGCAAGAGGACGAACAAGGCTGATGAGACCCGATGGATTCCCCAAGAAAGAACTGTGAGAGAGGATAAATCCCTGAAGTTCCAGCATCCTCGAAGCTTGCCGGCTCATACAAGGTAAGGTCAGCTATTCTAGGGTGTGCACGTGCATGTGCAGGTGTATGTGTGTGCTGCCTTCAGTGGTTTCACGACAATGTCTCCATTGTCAATCAAATTCTGGATAGCATTCCGAAGAGTGTAATACTTATTTGTCGAATGTCCACGGACCAGATGGAATTGGCAGAACAAGTTTGTCTTATACCACTGGGAAGCAGGTCCAGTGGTAGAAGAATCTTCGGTAGCTACAAGAATGGCGCAACTTTAGGAAAGATGTTGCTCAACGACTCCCATGACTCCCCGAGTGGGGGGTAGTTGCTTCCCTTACGTCGAGGTCGCCTCTGCCGTCGTTGCTGCCCTTGCTGAGCTGACACAACGTGATGCGTCAACTCAACAGTGGTGTGTGGGTGTGTAATGCATGCAAAACTAGATGCTAGTGAAGGTATAGACATAGATGTGGGTGCTGCATCTTGCGTGCCAACGATAATAATTCCACTGTGGATCAAAGTCTGAATGACATCCCGTAGAGTGTGGCAATTATCAATCGAGTGCCTCAGGGCTCGGTGATAATCGCAGTATACGCTCGCGTCATACCATGGAGGAAGTGAAGTTGGTGGGGGACGTGGATCGAGGAGTCTTAGAAGTGACACAACCCAAGGAAAAACAGCGCTCAGCGGCTCACCTAGTGGAGTGTAGTCACTTTCAACGTGATGGGCTTGCTCCACTTAGGTTGCTGTCTTTGTCAAGTCGATGCGACGTGATGCACTAGCTTGATGGTGGAAAGTGTGTGTACAATGTGTAATGATAACCTATGTGTTGGGACTTGAACTTGATGCTGACGTGCGTAGTGAGTATGTTGTGCTGTGTGTTGA
Source organism: Posidonia australis (assembly GCA_024699735.1). Classification (NCBI taxonomy): domain Eukaryota; kingdom Viridiplantae; phylum Streptophyta; class Magnoliopsida; order Alismatales; family Posidoniaceae; genus Posidonia; species Posidonia australis. The sequence goes on from JAMKQA010015904.1 coordinate 11,404, forward strand.
GCACAAGAGCAACAACTGTGGCACTGGTACGACTTCAGGCGACGGACTCGAGAAATGTTGTATTCTTGCACAACTAATGGGTTGGTCCTTAAATGACCATGATGCATGCTGTAACAAGTGCAGTTGTGGTGCAGGAGGCAAAGATAACACCCCCATCGTAGGAGTAGTGTGAAGCTGGGCGATAGTGTAGTGGGGTGAGCCTGCATTGCTATAGTGGTTTGCACTGGAACCTAAGGAGCCGAAAGAGGAGGACTCTTAATAGGATCAAGAGAAAGAGCCATGTGCTCAAGTCTCTGGGCCAAAGTTCTCAAGCCTTGAGCCTGCTTGGCCGAAGACCCATCAAAGGATCGATAGGTTAGAAGGCAAGAGTGGAACTGGAGTGGTCCCTAAGACAGACGCAACCGCAACTGGTTGTACTCCTGAATAAAGAGGGCCCAGGAGATAGGGTGCAAATGGTAGAACTTCTGGGACCCACATGGTAGTCACCGCAATCAACTCGGTGACGGGCCCTAGATCGACTTATGCCTGTTGCTGTCCGGGGAAAGGACGTAGGGATCCTCCTTGACTCCTAAATCGGGACGGATGGTGGGAAGAAGAAGCAACCAAAGTGAGAGAAGGAGGATCCGAATGTGGGACCCCCTTCAAAACAATAACGAAGGCTTACGGGTCTGTGGGGCCATGGCTAGCTGCAAGTGAATATGGATGGAGCTATGGCAAAAGACAAATGCACAAACTCTAAGACAAACTACTGTCAAAAGTGACCAATAGCTTGGGAAACAGCAAGAGAAAACAACCACAGGAGGCCACCCGCAACGAAGACACCCGAGCTCCTAACTGAGGACCTCGCAACAAGCTACCTATGGCGAACAGGTACAAAAAATAGGCATCAGAACCTGAACAACGATGCAAAGACAAATGCAAGTTATTAAAGTGGCATGCAATGACACATAATGCAGATGAATGTCCTAAAGTGCACTCTCTCACCATGCATGTCCCACATGGGGTTGACCACACGGGATGCACTCATGGGTTTAGGTTTTGACTCTGGTTAGAAAAGTAAGGTTCCTGTTCTAAATCTTGGCCAAAGTGTAGGCAATGAATGAGTGGTGTGTTGGTTGCCTTGACTCCTGCAGTAGCAAAGAGTTGGACCCTCTACTAACACTGACATGACCCCAGACAACGGGGGACAAACTAGCAACACGCCCTACGCCAAAGCTATAGAATGGGCTACCAGCATTGTCCATCACAAACTATGGGTGGACATAAGAGAGGAGAAAATGCATTCTTTCTAAAATGATTATTCATGTACATATGCTTGGTGTCTTTTACTTGCGTTTTATTAAACCAAGGGGATTGTGAGCATTTGTCTCAAGTTATACCTTATTATTTGTTTGTCTGAGTTTGTTTGTTTTATTTTAACCACGAAGGGAGGCAAACATGTCTCTACTCTCCTAACCAAGGCAAATACGGAAAGGGAAGAAAACACACAATCATGGCATCCAAAGACTCAATCAACAAGCAAAAGGTGTAATCATGGCATGTGCTAGTGTTGTGTTAACTGGTAAGTGAAAAAAGAAGCAAGCATCATAACAAAGGCATGAATCAAGTCATGTGCATGTGCTATGCTATAGCAATCGTGTAAAAAAGGCATGTATAGTCAAATATGTACAAACAAGTAGGACAAGCAAACAAACACAAAGTTTCAAGCAAGCAAGAAAACCAACACGAAAGCTAGAATCTGGTTACCCCCAGTAGAGTCACCAGTTCCTGTGACCATGCCAGTGGAACCTTGCACGACTCTCTGGTGTGTGGAAACACACAAGGAATCCCGATATGGTCACGGTGAAGATGGTGAATCTGAAGGAGGAGATTAGACTCAGAAACACCAAAGAAAGACAAGAAAAGGATAAGGAAAAGGTGTCATCACCTAGTCTTTTAATGAAAAAGCGAGGAAAACCAGGATGCATATGAATGCAAGAAAATGATGTAAATAAATGCGTGCATAGTCCGTGCCTAATGGATGCAACACTTAGCCAATGAGGACCAGAGAAAGGGTAAGGATTCTTATTACACATGGGGAAGGTGTTAGGCACCCCCATATGCCCGAAGAATTCGGTCTTTCAAGGTTAACCGCTTGCTTATGATCTAGTGTGTGTATGCTTGTCTACTTCTAATGCACATGCCTAAGATGAATGCAAAAACATGACAAATCTCCAAGAAACAATGAATAAAAGAGAGATGATAAAGGAAATAATCTGAGGGACAATGTAGGTATCGAAAATGTTGCTTTATTGTACGCCCTTGGGTGATGAGGAAAATGATGTAAAAATCAGAAATGTTCAGGAAGCACTACTCAAAACAGCGGACACTGGTAATCTTGAGAAAATCAAAAGGAGAAAATAATTTGCATTCGGGTCCATGTCAGCGTTGTCAAACCTGTTAATGAATGCCCTTGGGTGATGGGTAAAATCAAGTAAATCAGAGTCATCTATAGAGAAAACCGATGCAAAATAGTGGAAAACTTCAAATGCTCAAAAAGGGAAATAATCCTCGTTGGGTCGATGTAGGCATTTACATGCCAATTAATGTACGCCCTCAGGCGATATGGAAACCAATTCAGAATAGAATTGTAAAAGTCAGACTAAAAGTCATGAAATGCATCCTAAAAAGAAAATTTAATTTGATATGGCAATGATATGCATGAAAATATACATATGAAAATATGCATGAAATGTGCATGACATGCATGAATGAAGATAAATGCATAAAATGTATGCAAGAGAATAGACATGTTGACTAATGGTAAATGCAAGGCATGAGGGGAGAGAGTGCTCCTGATAGTGTTTGTCCTATTTTTAGTGAGCTCCGTTGGCAATCAGGGGGTGGCCATCGGTGTGAATCCGGTGGGAGATCTACAACGATGGTGGCCTCTCCATGCTCACTCTCTCTCTCCACACAATTGCACGGACTCAGGGAAGAAGGAGGAGGATGGACTGATGCATACATGCAGAGGAGAAAGAAAGCCTACCTGTAACGACACCCGTTTGCTTCCCTGATCACTGGCAGTTTGCTTGGGTTTGATGGAGCTTGACGTTGGCTGGAGGTTGGTTCCTTAACACGAGATGGCGGGAGAGGAAGGTGGGGTTGTTGGTGATGGGGCTCGTGGATGCTTGGGAGAGTGAGTGAAGTGGATGTGTTTTTCTAAATGGCCCCCCTCCCCATGCATGTTGGATAGGGTTATTTATAGAGAAGGGTTGTTAGGGATTTGTTATGAATTAGTTAGGAATTCGTTAGGAAGTTGTTAGGAATTAGTTAGGATTTAGTTAGGAAGTTGTTGGGGAGTTGTTAAGGATTTGTTAAGAATTAGTTAGGAATTAGTTAGGGAGTTGTTAGGGATTTGTTAGGAATTAGTTAGGAAGTTGTTAGGGATTTCTTAAGAATTGGTTAGGAATTAGTTAGGAAGTAGTTAGGGATTTGTTAAGAATTAGTTAAGAAGTTGTTAGGGATTTGTTAAGAATTAGTTAGGATGTTGATAGGGATTTGTTAAGAATTAGTTAGGAAGTTGTTAGGGATTTGTTAAGAATTAGTTAGGAAGTTGTTAGGGATTTGTTAAGAATTAGTTAGGAAGTTGTTAGGGATTCAGGCTAGGTGTGACCTAGCCGGTGCAACACTTGCACGGCTCTCCTCCTACTGGGTGAGCGGAAGCACACGAGGAGACCCGATATGGTCATGGCGAAGATGGTGAATCCGGAGGAAGAGACTAGAACCAGAAACACCAAGGACAGATAAGAAGGATACGGAAAGGAGTCACCACCTAGTCTTTTAATGGAAAGACGAGAAAAACCAAAAACACAAGAAAACTGGGAAGCAAATAAGATGCAGAATGTATGTGTGTGCTCCGTGGCTAATGGATAATGCACAAATGAATGCGGGCCAGAGTTAGGGTAAGGATTCTGGTTACGCATGGGGAAGGAGTTAGGCACCCCCATGCGCCCGAGAAAACTCGGTCTTTCTAGGTTTCCTAATTGTCATGGGTGTATTAAATGTGTGCTTGCTTATTCTATATGACAATGCTAAATATGACTCAAAACATGCCAAATCAAAGAAATGAAATAAAATAAAGGGAAAAAGTTAATCCGAGGGTCAAATGTAGGCATTGAGAATGCCGTTTTACTATACGCCCTAGTGTGATGAGGAAAATCATGAAAATCGAGAAATTCTCAAAAAGCATCTCGCAAATCAGTGGAAATTTGGATAAATCTGAGAAAATCAAAAAGGGGAAAATAAACCTCATTACGGGACCATGTCGGCTTTGTCAAGCCTTTTACTATACGCCCTTGGGCAAAGGAAAACCAAAACAAATCTAAAGGCGAAAACTAGGAGAAATCTGGGAAACGACGAGAAAATCAAGCTCGGAACAAGCTAGAAAAGCGTGCACAATGCAAGGAAGGAAAGACAAGAAAACTTGTGTGGAAAGATGTGAAAAAATGTGCAAAATGCATATGTGAGTGTAAATAGTGAGAATTCCAAGGGCCTTGGTGCAAAAGACCCAAATTCTGATTAAAACTGATATTCTGAAGCCCAAATCATCAAAAATACATAGGAAAACACATTCTCTACAATTATGAAGAAATTTGTGATCAAATGTGCAAATATGTGCAATCCAAGTCAAAATGAAGTTTCCTAGGGGTCAAAATGCAATTTTACCACTAAAACATTCATTTAAAACAATTTAGTGGAAATTCAGGGTAAAATATGCAAGAAAAATGATTTAGGAAAGTTTCAAGGGAAAAACAATCATTTTACCCTTGAAAACAGGCATTTAGAGTAAAATCAGTGAAGTATAGGGGTTAAAATGCAAATTGCCCAACAAAAACAAGCATTTTGGAGAATTCCAGAAGAAATCATGGGTTAAAATGTAATTTAACCAGGAAAAACATGCTTCAGAAAAGTTTTCAATAAAATCCAGGGGTTTAAATGCAAATAAACCAAAGAAATGTGTATTCTGGAAGGTTTCAGAAGAATATAAGGGTTTAAATGCAATTTAACCAGCAAAAATAAGCATTCTAGAGAATTTTAATGAAATTTAGGGGTTATATGAAATTTTTACAGAAAAAAATGCATTCAGAAAGGTTTCAAGAAAGTTTAGGGTCTTTTATGCAAAACAGTTGAATTAAAATGCATTAAAAGAAACCCTGAGGGCTTTTGTTAAGGTTTAATACTTGGAAAACATTATTTTAAATGATTAGGTCGAAAAATGTAATATTTTCAGTTAAAATTTTATTCGAATGATTTATGAAAAATGAATGGAGGACCTATTTGTAATAAAAGGATATATATATAATACAAAAAGGACCTAAATGCAAGGAAAACATAGTTTCTGTATTTGAATCAAAATAAAATGTTTTAATTTTGTTTCTAAATGAAAAAAGAACGACGGTCGCCGGCGACGGAGCTCTGCCGCCACCGACCGCCGGAGGGAGCATAAAAAGCCTTCCTGTGGTTTGATCTGAGATTAGACTTCATGGGAAGTAAGAAGGAGGTGAGAGGGGAAGATCCAACGGAATGGATCCCAGAACCATCGATGGGAGTAGGCCTCTCACCTACCTCGCCATTGAGGAGCTCCGATGACGGCGTCGGGGAAGAAGAATCTTCTAGAGGGCAGCGGCGGGGCGATCCAGCGGTCGTGGAGGCATCAGGGAGCGTCGGGGTGTGTCCACGCTTTCCCTAGAGCAAAATGGAGGAGGATGGAGCGGAGGCGAGCTCCGACGGTCGTCGACGGCTTCTTCTCCGGTGAGCGTGACTGCTACGGTGATCCAGAGCTTGTGGCACGATTCGGGAGGCTCTGGAGGCTTCGTGGAGCATCGCGGAGTGTTGCTGGACCGTCGGAGGAGCTTGGAGCAGCGGGGGGCACGTGATCCTCCACTGGAGCGGTCGTCTTCTCCGGCGACGGTTGGATTGGCGTGTCTCCGACGATTTTCGTGCGGAGCTATCTGGAGGTGATGGAGCGGTGATCTAGGGAGCGGAGAAGCTCAAGGATGACTAGAGGAGGAGGAGAGGAAGCTCGGGGGCTAGGGCCGTGCCCTGGATCATTCCCACACCTACATCACCGGGAAACGGCGACGGTGAGCTTCGGGGAACAATTCCGACTAGAGAAAACCTCCGGATTGCTCGGAATTGTTCCAGGAAGAAGGAGAGGACCTCAGGAAGCTATGTTTAGAGCTAGAAGAGATAGGAGGAGAGCGTACCTGGCCTGACGATGTGGATCCACCTCTACAGCTTGCCAGAATATCAAAATTCTCCTCCTCTACTTCCTGCGAGCCTCCCTTTCTCTCTGGAATTCTCTGGCACTCCCAATACTCCTTTTCTCTCTCACCAAAAGTTTTTTCCCTAAAACTCTGCCTCTACCCCTCCTTTTATAGGTGGCAAAATCTGACGACCCAACCAATAACCAATCCTAACAGACCTAACAACCCACTAGCTAACTAACTAACTCACTAACTCACTAACTAATCAAACACTCCCCTAACAGACTAACAGAAACTCGAACCACTATCTCCCTACTATCTCCTTGCTCGCTGACAAGGATCAACAGCGGCTTGTTCATCCGACGGCTGGCCCAGTGGCTCTAGCTTGAGGTGGCTTGTGCTGGAGGAGCGTGGCCCAGTGGTTGGTGAATCCAGTTGGAGAGATGGGCTGCTAGAATGATTCAATGGCTGATTTCGTGAGAAAATAAGGGAGAAGGAATGGGTTGAGGAGTTGTGTAACTTTGGTAGAAAATTAGTGAATGAAGAGGAAAAAAAAATGAAAATAGAGAGGAGGAAATGAGGTGTTGGGTTGGAAGAAAAAGAAGAAGAAAAGAAATGGGCTGAATTGTGGTGGGCCTTTTCGGGCTCAAAGTGGGCTTAATGGGCCTATGTAGGCCTTGTGGGCCTCCATGGGCCTCATGGGCTTCAATTGGGCCTATGTGGGTTTTATAGGCCCAAGTTGGTTCTAATGGGCCTAAATGTATTAAATGGGCCTCAACTGGGTTTTGATGGGTTAAATGGGCCTCCATGGGCTTTGGTTGAATTAAGTGGATTCAATTAGGGTTAGAGCTCATTGGTATTTGAAAGCCCAGCCACCACAATTTCAACATGTAAAATTAGGAAATTGGGGTGTCTACAGATGCCCCTCCTTGAGTGAGGTCGGAGGACGAGTAGAACAGAGACTGACGCTCAGGGTTGACAAAGACACCCCACCTGAAGCCATAAGCAAGAGTTACCCACCGGCAACTAGCCACTAGTCAATGAATGCACCAGAGGCCCCATCGCCATAGCCAAAGCCAAATATCAAAGAAGACAACACAGACAACCAAATACTGACAAGTTGACGACCAATCTGCTCCTAAAAGACATGACCGGTTAACACACTTGTCGAGAAATGTGCCAGACAAGACTCACGGTGCTTGCCGATTGGGAAGTTACTGGTCACGGAAGTCATCCGGGTAATTCAGGCTACTAGCCCACAGGGAGGTAAATCAAAGGTGAAAAGGAGGACACTTGGATTCATCCTAATAGAACGAACCGTGGATGGGAAAATTCAAATGTAAAAGGAACACCAAGATCCGTTCCATTAGAACGAACCGCGGATGGGAAAATCTCAAATGTAAAAGGAACACCAGGATCCATCCCATTGGAACGAACAGTGGATGGGAAAATCTCAAATGTAAAAGGAACACTAGGATCTGTCCCATTGGAACGAACCGTGGATGGGAAAATTTAAATGTAAAAGGAACACTAGGATCAGTCCCATTGGAATGAACCGTGGATGGGAAAATTCAAATGTAAAAGGAACACCAGGATCCGTCTCATTGGACCGAATCGTGGATGTGAAAAATCAAATGTAAACGGAACACTCGGATCCGTCCCATTGGAACGAATCGTGGATAGGAAAAATCAAATGTAAAGGAACACTAGTATCTGTGCCATTGGAACGAACCGTGGATAAGAAAATCTCAAATGTAAAGGAACACCAGGATAGGTCCCATTGGAACGAACCGTGGATGGGAAAATCTCAAATGCAAAAGGAACACTAGGATCTGTCCCAATGGAAAGAACTGTGGATGGGAAAATCATAAATGTAAAAGGAACACTAGGATCCGTCCCATTGGAACGAACTGTGGATAAGAAAACCTCAAATGTAAAGGAACACCAGGATCCGTGCCATTGGAACGAACCGTGGATGGGAAAATTCAAATGTAAAAGGAACACCAAGATCCATCCCATTGGAACAAACCATGGATAAGAAAATCTCAAATGCAAAGGAACACCAGGATCTGTCCCATTGGAACGAACCGAGGATGGGAAAATTTCAAATGTGAAAGGAACACCAGGATCCGTCCCATTGGAACGAACCGTGGATAAGAAAATCTCAAATGTAAAGGAACACCAGGATCCGTCCCATTGGAACGAACCGTGGATAGGAAAATCTCAAATGTAAAGGAACACCAGGATTCGTCCCATTGGAACGAACCGTGGATAGGAAAATCTCAAATGTAAATGGAACACCAGGATCCGTCCAATTGGAACGAACCGTGGATGGGAAAATTCAAATGTAAATGGAACACCAGGATCCATCCCATTGGAATAAACCGTGGATGGGAAAATCTCACTTGTAAAGGAACACCAGGATCCGTCCCATTGGAACGAACCATGGATGGGAAAATCACAAATGTAAAAGGAACACCAAGATCCGTCCCATTGGAACGAACCATTGATAGGAAAATCTCCCATGTAAAAGGAACACCAGGATCAGTCCCATTGGAACGAACCGTGGATAAGAAAATCTCAAATGTAAAGGAACACCAGGATCCGTCCCATTGGAACGAACCGTGGATGGGAAAATTCAAATGTAAAAGGAACACCAGGATCCGTCCCATTGGAACGAACCATGGATGGGAAAATTTCAAATGTAAAAGGAACACTAGGATCCGTCCCATTGGAATGAACCGTTGATAGGAAAATCTCAAATGTAAAAGGAACACTAGGATCCATCCCATTGGAATGAACCGTGGATGGGAAAATCTCAAATGTAAAGGAACACCAAGATCCGTGCCATTGGAACGAACCATGGATGGGAAAATTCAAATGTAAATGGAAAACCAAGATCCGTCCCATTGGAACAAACCGTGGATAACAAAATCTCAAATGTAAAGGAACACCAGGATCCATCCCATTGGAACAAATCGTGGATGGGAAAATTTCAAATGTGAAAGGAACACCAGGATCCGTCCCATTGGAATGAACCATGGATAAGAAAATATCAAATATAAAGGATCACCAGGATCCGTCCCATTGGAACGAACCGTGGATGGAAAAATCTCAAATGTAAAAGAACACCAGGATCCGTCCCATTGGAACGAACCGTGGATGGGAAAATCTCAAATGTAAACGGAACACCAGGATTTGTCCCATTGGAACGAATCGTGGATAGGAAAATCTCAAATGTAGAAGGAACACCAGGATCTGTCCCATTGGAACGAACCGTGGATAAGAAAACCTCAAATGTAAAGGAACACCAGGATCCGTGCCATTGGAAAGAACCGTGGATGGGAAAATTCAAATGTAAAAGGAACACCAAGATCCGTCCCATTGGAACAAACCGTGGATAAGAAAATCTCAAATGTAAAGGAACACCAGGATCCGTCCCATTGGAACGAACCGTCGATGGGAAAATTTCAAATGTGAAAGGAACACCAGGATCCGTCCCATTGGAACGAACCGTGGATAAGAAAATATCAAATGTAAAGGATCACCAGGATCCATCCCATTGGAAGGAACCGTGGATGGGAAAATCTCAAATGTAAAAGGAACACCAGGATCCGTCCCATTGGAACGAACCGTAGATAGGAAAATCTCAAACGTAAAGGAACACTAGGATCCGTCCCATTGGAACGAACTGTGGATAGGAAAATCTCAAATGTAAAGGGACACCAGGATTCGTCCCATTTGAACGAGTAGTGGATGGGAAAACTCAAATGTAAAAGGAATACTAGGATTCGTCCCATTAGAACGAACCGTGGATAGGAAAATCTCAAATGTAAAAGGAACATCAAGATGTGTCCCATTGGAACAAACCGTGGATAGGAAAATCTCAAATGTAAGGGAACACCAGGATCCGTTCCATTGGAACGAACCGTGGATGGGAAAATCAAATGTGAAATGGGCACCACCTTTTCTGGCACAGAGACTATGAAGACTTCATCCGTCCAGATCAGGTCAATAAAACGAGTTACTCGACTATTATCTGGGTGGCCCCCAGTGCCAAGTCGACAGGCAGAAGAAAGTAGAGTCTGGCACTAGTCATGCACATGTTGTCAAGGTGGTGATTTCCATTCCGCATCAACCATGATCAATCTATCAGACTAGCCAGAAATGTTCTACTGACTTTTATTATCAAAGTCAATCGAATGTTTACATGTACTTTAGCTTGCAAAGAACCTGTAACATGATGTGAATGTTAAGAATCTTCATCATCTCTAGATCTCTTGGAGCCTGAGGTTTTTGCAAAGAGAGTCTAGCTCGGGGTGGCGCTGCAGATTGGCCAGGCCTCTTCAACTTCGGCTTCATAATTTGCTGTGCAACTCTTCCCCTATATGACTGCATGATCTTTTGATCGTATGGAGCCATTGAGCAGGCGAGATAGCTCCCTAGTCACAGTGTAGGAGCTCAGGGGGGTATTCTTTGAATCGTGCTGGCATTTGCCCCTGAACAATATAATCTTGCCGGTAACCGAACTGCCGCATCACACAGATTGGGTGATATTCCACTCCACCAGTCAATCCTGGCAGGACGATTAGCCGCATGATGGATATGTTGAAAAATGCCTCAAAGTTGTAAGAAGCCGAAGGGATAATGCGCCAGATGATCTTTTGTTCTGTTAGGCTTTCTAATCGCTCGTACTCCTTCTGAACTGAGGTGAGCGTGCGCGCATGACCACTTTGACAATAGGATTCAAAGGCTGATCGCCGTGGGCGTAAGACTGCTACACCTAGATGTGCAACCATCCATACCTGTACAAAAGCTCCACAGCCATAAAAATGCTGGCAGCACCGTAGTGATTGGTCTAGCACCCAATAAGTTTCTGCCAGGATGACCGGAGCTAGATCTATCTGCCGGGTGGCAATTGCCAAAGCAATCTCAGCGACTTCATTACCCACAACCATCCGACCATGGCTGAAGATTAACTCTCCTAGGAAGTGGACAACAAAACCTTTCAACCACAACTCGTCACCTAGGGAGGCGCACATTCCAGCCACTTTGTCAAAGTAGGCTAGTTGTAGCATAGGAGAGTATCCAATTGAACTGATGAGCTGACAACCACAATCATTGGTTGATAGGTCAGTTAGCTCAGTCAAGACTGAAGAATACTCGTCACGCCGCATAAAGACGGTGGGTCCCAGGAACTTCTGTAGACAACATATTATATGGACCTCTTCCAAGGTTAGAGTCAGTTCGATTCTCCTAAAATGGAAAACATGATGAGCCGGTTTCCAAAATCGAGCTGCTGCACACAGAAAGTATCGGGAAACCACCACCTTCGCGATGTCTAGAAGCTTTGTAGAGATTCCCCAAATCTGCGGCTTGTCACGATCACTTTCAGTTAACTGTTTGATACAAGCCTGGAGAACATCTGAGCACTGTGTGGGCACAACCATTGTGGGGTAACCCATGATCTGTAAGGCACCTCAGCTTTCTTGGCTCGAGACTCCTCAGAAAGGGTAAACGATCTCCTGTAGGACATGTTCAAAACATTATTCTTTAGAAACAGATTTCCACTTTGCTTCGTTCAACAACACTTAGCCGAATCAAAGCAGATAGATAAAAACTGAAATAGAATTGTCAGGATTAGAGAAATTGGCCCGAAACTGAAGACTTCAGCTAACCGAATAGGGAGTTGCTGAAGAAACTAAATCTTGTGCACAAACTTGAGGAAAGGTCCTGGTTACCCAACTAGTTTTAACCAAGTACCCGAGTAATGAGATATGACCATCAAATCTGGGGAATTGGAACTATTGGATGATTGTGCCTCTCGGCCGACCACTGGGGATCTTTGACCTGTAGAGCAGTTGACATGCCCTTGGTCGAGTGTTGGCTCAAAGAGTCTAACCATAGGACAGCTGCCATGCCCCTGGTCGACATGGATGACTCTTAACCAATCAGAGCAGCTTACATGCCCCTAGTCGAGTACTGGCTCAGTGTGTCTAACTATAGGGCAGCTGACATGCCCATGGTTTGACATAAATGGCCCTAAACCAACAAGAGCAGCTTACATTGAAACGCCCTGATCCCGGGCACGCTACCAAAACACAGTATCAAGCATAATTACACTAATTACATAAACATCAAATAACTGTAACTAAGGCTCACTTTTAGGATCACAATGTGTGGCTAGAAGCTCCAACTCCTGCACCTGAAAACCAAATAGCACGCGTGAGTGACATCAAAGTCACCCACTACGTGCCCCAAAACATACAAACCACAAAACCTCGGTAAAACCATAAATCTCATTTTTTCAAAACTTGGTTTTCTCTTTTTTAAAAATCATCCTTTCTTTTATTAGATAATCACTTGGGAATTCAATCCCAATCCATGCTTTTTTAAAAGCCATGTATCCTTTTCTTTTCTCAAAACATTTGAAAATTCATTCCAAAACCACTTTTTCTTTCAAAACATTCCTTTACATTTCTTTCAAAAACCTTTTGGAATTCATTTTCCAAAACATTTCCCTTTTCAATATTTGGGATTTCTTCCAAAAACACACTTTCAAATTCACATTTCTGACCAGATCCAGCCTAAAACACAATGCCCCATTGGGCTCAAAACCAAATCATAAACACTGGTTAGCAACTGGTTAAAACATCATCATTTCTTTTCAGGATTTTAGGACCATTTCATCAGTCCAATCCTGACCAAATTTCATTTCTCTTTATTTATTCATTTCCACTTTTCTTTACTATTGTTACCTTGATCAGGGGTAACTAGGCACACAAGCAGTAGGCAAGGACATCCTTCCCCTATCATCCTGCACTACCGCGATGAAATTCCCTTTGCGGGATGTCACCGCCCCGGCCAACCGGCCTCAATTTCATTTTCATAAGTGCATGGGGATACGTCTCTGTCTGACGCCTCAGTCGGTGACCCGAACAACTAGGTCCAATGACCCAGGCTCAGCCTACACCGTCGGTGACCAGAACAATTAGGCTAAAAAGCCCAAGCTCAGCCTACACTGCTACGAGCTCGGTTACCCAAACAACTAGGTACAACGACCCAGGCTTAGCCTACATCATCGGTGACCTGAACAACTAGGTATAAAAACCCAAGCTCAGCCTACACCGCTATGAGCTCGGCAACCACATTATCAGTGTTCCATTTCAAAACCATTTTCCATTTCATTCCATTCTTCTCGTTGCAGGACTCTATTTCCTTCCAACACTTGACCCTCCACTGGGGTCCCAACTCAAGCCATGGAAACCATGCTTAAAGTCATCAATTGGGTCTCATGCCCAAAACCACATAAAACCATCTTTGTCATTCATTAATTGGGTCTAAAACTCCAAAACCACACCCAAAGCCATTTGTTTAGGGTTCCACATGCCTCCATGTCAATACATGGGGAAACATCATTCATATAAACCCACCATACCATTAAAACCATTTAACATTCATTAAAATTCACATTTTAGCATCCCAAGTTTAGGGCAAAAACAGCATACCGAATTTTCAATTCGGTGTTCTGAAATTCCCTGTTTTGGTATACCGAATATTTTTGGTATGCCGAAACCCCCTGTTTCGATCGACCGTGAAATTTTGGTCTACCGAACCCTGGGTTCTGGCTTAATTTGTCAGCATTACGGCATACCGAATAAATTCGGCATACCGAATTCCTCGCAGACAGGACACACCCCTGTTTCGCAGTGATGGAATTCGCCCAAAGTGGGAGTCCCGATCGGAACCCCCAAACATTCATCAACAATTTCCATAAAATCATGGGGTGTAGACCCTCAAGTCTACTTCAAAACTCCTCAAACCATTCATGATTCCATCAACCATACAAGGAGATATAATTTTGTAAGGAAAACATGCTTAGAGTTAAACCTTAAAACATTTAGGGCATATCTACCCAAAACTCACGAAATTCACACAATCTAGCATGATCCCTACACATTCACATCATTCATCTAATTTCAATCATCCCTACTATTTCTCTACGATTTCTCATGCATTTCCATCAGTATTCTTCAAGGAACAATAACGGGAGAAGGGGAGGGATCGCGTACCTCTCCGGTGGCCTACGCAACTCCGACGTGTTCACCGCACCCCGGCGTCGCCTTGGCGAAGCTCCAGTGAACCTCGAACCCCATTGGAAGCACACACACACAAACCCTCCTCCTCCCAGCTTGTGTGCCATCTCTCCCTCTCCTCTGCCTTTCCTTCCCCACCACACTCCTCCCCTGCCCATGTCTGCCTCCCTCTCTTTATTTCCACCATTGCTCGCTTGGCGCCAGCCACCCATCCCGTTGGAAGAGACGGGGAGGCACGAGCCTCTGTCGTGGGTGGCACGGGTGGAAGAAGAGAAAGAAGAAGATGAAGAGTGGGTGGAAGGGCATGGCTCATGAGAGAGAAAAAGGAAGGAGAAAAAGAAGAAAAGATGGGCACGTAAATCGAGGCAACTGTGCATCCTCAAGCTGGACTCCACATTGGTCCTAGATCACAAACAGGCGTACAAACAACCAACCACAAGCTCAAACAATCAAGAAATAACAGATTATCCATTAATAAAGCATTTAAGCAATATTACAATTAATTACATGGTTTACAAATAAAAATGGAAAATCAGGCCCAGATGTCACATACATGCCCCTGGTTTAGGCGATGTCCTCTAGATTCTCTCGAATTGAAAGTCACTGTCACACTCAAGACAAGAGAGCCAAGTAACACTCTGCGATGTTTATTAGGATGATGTTTACAGGTAGAAATGTATGCATGCTAAATGATTTGTTTGATCTTATTGGTGCCTTCAGCATTGGGATGCCTATTGCCAAGTACAAAGGAATGGCAACTCCAGACCTCACGAGACTCTATCCAAGCCCCTAGTTGTTGGGTGGCTCTCTGGAATTGGGTCACTGTGTTTTGGGCTCCATTCCAAACCCCACTGGACCATACCCTTGCTTTTTTATTTTATTTATTCTTTATTCTTTCTCCCTCATAGGCGTGTGGGTTCACCCTATCCCTGGCTTGGAGGTAATAGGTACCTGGTCTATGGTGGAGAGCTGCTGCTTATTTAAAGGGTTGGCTAAGCCCTTTTGGAACATGTCTCCCAGGTACTCACTCCGACTCCTCTCCAAGATAAACTGGAGGGATAGAGCTACCCGTCACGCCTCTCTTTTTAGGGCAGACTTCTATCTGCGACTTCTGACTTCTTATTCTTTTATGCCCTTTCATAGATATATATTTTTTCATTTTCATTTCTCACGCTCTCATTCTCACCCCTAGCATTTTGTCTCCCTCTAGGAGGTGTAGGGTCCCTGAAGAGCTTGGATACTTCGCCCAATTCACAATGAAAGGTGGCACCCTCACTCTCTAGGTTCTTGAATAGTATCTACCTGAGGAGGTGCTACACATTCCCAACATTTGCTGGCTTATTCCGTCTAACATCATCGGGCTAATATCCGTGCATGTGTTGATGCAAGCAAACTACGCCCTATATATGCATATTCTGCATGAGAATTAGTGTGTTGTGATGCAGAGCTACATGGATGTAGGAAGTGTTGAAAAAATCAATATGTGTATTTTGATGATAACAAATGTCATGTGATTAAATACAAGTAATCACATAAGAAAATATGAAACACTCAAGTATTACATGTGCAAATCATTT